>CAOLHI010008097.1:0-10992 GCA_948474755.1 Ctenosaura bakeri | reverse complement strand
TACCAGTTACTAGGCCGAGAACATGGACTAAGCATGGCTGCTCTTCTTTGCTCTCAGAAGCCAGAGCAATGGCAGTTGGAATGGGAGGAAGGCCTCTACCAGTCACTAGGCCGAGAACCATGGAGCTAAGCATGGCTCTCTTCTTTGTCTAAGAATCCAGAGCAATGGCAGTTGTAATGGGAGGAAGGCCTCTCACCAGTCACTAGGCCAGAGACCATGGAGCTAGCATGGCCTCTTTTTTGCCTCAGAAGCCAGAGCAATGGCAGTTGGAATGGGAGGAAGGCCTCTCACCAGTCACTAGGCCAAGAGACCATGGAGCTAATGCAGGCCTGCTCTTCTTTGCCTCAGAAGCCAGAGCAATGGCAGTTGGAATGGAGACGGCCTCTCACCAGTCACTAGGCCGAGAGGACATGGAGCTAAGTACGACTTCTCTTCTTTGCCTCAGAAGCCAGAGCAATGGCAGTTGGAATAGGAGGAAGGCCTCTCACCAGTCACTAGGCCAGGGGACATGGAGCAAAGGTACGCTTCTCTTCTTTGCCTCAGAAGCCAGAACAATGGGAGTTGCCATGGGAGGAAGGCCTCTTACCAGTAACTAGGCCGTGAGACCATGGAGCTAGGTACGGCTTCTCTTCTTTGCCTCAGAAGCAGAGCAATGGCAGTTGGAATGGGAGGATGGCCTCTCACCAGTCACTAGGCTGAGAGACCATGGAGTTAGGTCGGCTTCTCTTCTTTCCTCAGAAGCAAGAGGAAAGTTGGAATAGCAAGAACGCCTCTAACCAGTTACTAGGCCAGAGACCATGGACTAAGCATGGCTGCTCTTCTTTGCTTCAGAAGCAAGAGCAATGGCACTTGGAATGGGAGGAAGGTCTCTCTCCAGTCACTAGGCCAAGAGACCACGGAGCTAGGCACGGCTGCTCTTATTTGCCTCTGAAGCCGGAGCAATAGCAGCTGGAATAGGAGGAAGGCCTCTCACCAGTCTCTTGGCCGGGAGACCATGGAGCTAAGCACGGCTGCTCTTCTTTGCCTCAGAAACCAGATCAATGGCAGTTGGAGTGGGAGGAAGACCTCTCACCAGTCCCTAGGCCGAAGACCATGGAGCTAAGCACGGCTGCTCTTCTTTGCCTCAGAAGCCAGAGCAATGGGAGTTGCAGTGGGAGGAAGGCCTTTTACCAGTCACTGGGCCGAAAGACGATGGTGCTAACCATGGCTGCTCTTCTTTCCCTCAGAAGCCGGATCAATAGCAGTTGGAATGGGAGGAAGGCCTATAACCAGTAACTAGGATGAGAGACCATGGAGCTAAGCATGGCTGCTCTTCTTTGCCTCAGAAGCCAGAGGAATGGCAGTTGGAATGGGAGAAAGGCCTCTCACCAGTCACTAGGCCGAGAACCATGGAGCTAAGCATGGCTGCTCTTCTTTGCCTCAGTAGCAGCAATGGCAGTTGGAATGGAGGAAGGCCTCTCACCAGTTAGGCCAAGACCATGGAACTAAGCATGGCTGCTCTTCTTTGCTTCAGAAGCCACAGCAATGGCATTTGGAATGGGAGGAAGGTCTCTCTCCAGTCACTAGGCCGAGAGACCATGGAGCTAAGCACGGCTCCTCTTCTTTGCTTTAGAACCCAGAGCAATGGCAGTTGGAATGGTAGGAAGGCCTCTTAACAGTCACTGGGCCGAGAGACCGTGGAGCTAGGTATGGCTTCTCTTCTTTGCCTTAGAAGCCAGAGCAATGGCAGTTGGAATGGGAGGACGGCCTCTAACCGGTCACTAGGCCGAGAGACCATGGAGCTAAGCACGACTGCTCTTCTTTGCCTCAGAAGCAAGAGCAATGGCAGTTGGAATGGGAGGACGGCCTCCTACCAGTCACTAGACCGAGAGACCATGGAGCTAAGCACGGCTGCTCTTCTTTGCCTCAGAAGCCAGAGCAATGGCAGTTGGAATGGGAGGAAGGCCTCTCACCAGTCCCAAGGCCAAGAGACCATGGAGCGAGGTATGGCTACTATTCTTTGCCTCAGAAGCGAGAGCAATGGCAGTTGGAATGGGAGGAAGGCCTATCACCAGTTACTAGGCCTAGAGACAATGGAGCTAAGCACGGCTGCTCTTCTTTGCCTCAGAAGCAAGAGCAATGGCAGTTGGAATGGGAGAACGGCCTCCTACCAGTCACTAGGCCGAGAGACCATGGAGCTAAGCGTGGCTGCTTTCTTTGCCTCAGAAGCCAGAGGAATGGCAGTTGAAATGGGAGGAAGGCCTCTCACCAGTCACTGGGCAGGGAAACGATGGAGCTAAGCATGGCGGCTCTTCTTTGCCTCAGAAGCCAGAGCAATGGCAGCTGGAATGGGAGGAAGGCCTCTCACCAGTCACTAGGCCGAGAGACCATGGAGCTAAGCACGGCTGCTCTTCTTTGCCTCAGAAACCAGATCAATGGCAGCTGGAATGGGAGGAAAACCTCTCACCAGTCACTAGGCCGAGAGACCATGGAGCTAAGCGTGGCTGCTCTTCTTTGCCTCAGAAGCCAGAGGAATGGCAGTTCGAACGGGAGGAAGGCCTCTCACCTGTCACTGGGTAGGGAAACGATGGAGCTAAGCATGGCGGCTCTTCTTTGCCTCAGAAGCCAGAGCAATGGCAGTTGGAATGGGAGGAAGGCCTCTTACCAGTAACTAGGCGGAGATACGATGGACCAAAGCATGGCTGCTCTTCTTTGTCTAAGAATCCAGAGCAATGGCAGTTGTAATGGGAGGAAGGCCTCTCACCAGTCACTAGGCCGAGAGACCATGGAGCTAAGCATGGCAACTCTTTTTTGCCACAGAAGCCAGAGCAATGGCACTTGGAATGGGAGGAAGGCCTCTCACCAGTCACTAGGCCAAGAGACCATGGAGCTAAGCAGGCCTGCTCTTCTTTGCCTCAGAAGCCAGACCAATGCAAGTTGGAATGGGAGTACGGCCTCTCACCAGTCACTAGGCCGAGAGGACATGGAGCTAAGTACGACTTCTCTTCTTTGCCTCAGAAGCCAGAGCAATGGCAGTTGGAATGGGAGGAAGGCCTCTCACCAGTCACTGGGCCGAGAGGAGATGGAGCTAAGTACGACTTCTCTTCTTTGCCTCAGAAGCCAGAGCAATGCCAGTTGGAATGGGAGGAAGGCTTCTCACCTGTCACTAGGCCAGGAGACTATGGAGCTAAGCAGGGCTGCTCTTCTTTGCCTCAGAAGCCAGAACAATAGGAGTTGCAATGGAAGGAAGGCCTCTTACCAGTAACTAGGCCGCGAGACCATGGAGCTAGGTACAGCTTCTCTTCTTTGCCTCAGAAGCCAGAGCAATGGCAGTTGGAATGGGAGGATGGCCTCTCACCAGTCACTAGGCTGAGAGACCATGGAGTTAGGTACGGCTTCTCTTCTTTCCCTCAGAAGCAAGAGGAAAGTTGGAATGGGAGGAACGCCTCTCACCAGTTACTAGGCCGAGAGACCATGAAACTAAGCATGGCTGCTCTTCTTTGCTTCAGAAGCCAGAGCAATGGCACTTGGAATGGGAGGAAGGTCTCTATCCAGTCACTAGGCCTAGAGACCATGGAGCTAAGCATGGGTGCTCTTCTTTGCCTCAGAAGCCACAGCAATGGCAGTTGGAATGGGAGGAAGGCCTCTCACCAGTCACTAGGCCGAGAGACCATGGAGCTAAGCATGGCTGCTCTTCTTTGCCTCAGAAGCCAGAGAAATGGCAGTCGTAATGGGAGGAAGTCCTCTCACCAGTAACTAGGCTGAGAGACCATTGAGCTAAGCATGGCTGCTCTTCTTTGCCTCAGAATCCAGATAAATGGCAGTTGGAATGGGAGTTAGGCCTCTCACCAGTCACTAGGCCGAGAGACCATGAAGCTAGGCACGGCTGCTCTTTTTTCATCAGAAGCCAGATAAATGGCAATTGGAATGGGAGGAAGGCCTGTCAGCAGTCACTGGGCCGAGAGACCATGGACCTAAGCACGGCTGCTCTTCTTTGCCTCTGAAGCCAGAGGTATGGCAGTTGGAATGGGACGAAGGCCTCTCACCAGTCACTGGGCCGAGAGACCATGGAGCTAAGCATGGCTGCTCTTCTTTGCCTCAGAGGCCAGAGCAATGGCAGCTGGAATCGGAGGAAGGCCTCTCACCAGTTACTAGGCCGAGAGACCATGGAGCTAAGCGTGGCTGCTCTTCTTTGCCTCAGAAGTCAGATCAATGGCAGCTGGAATGGGAGGAAAACCTCTCACCAGTCACTAGGACGAGGGACCATGGAGCTAAGCGTGGCTGCTCTTCTTTGCTTCAGAAGCCAGAGCAATGGCACTTGGAATGGGAGGAAGGTCTCTCTCCAGTCAGTAGGCCGAGAGACCATGGAGCTAAGCACGGCTGCTCTTCTTTGCTTTAGAACCCAGAGCAATGTCAGTTGGAATGGGAGGAAGGCCTCTAAACAGTCACTGGGCCGAGAGACCATGAAGCTAGGTATGGCTTCTCTTCTTTGCCTCAGAAGCCAGAGCAATGGCAGTTGGAATGGGAGGAAGGCCTCTCACCAGTCCCAAGGCCGAGAGACCATGGAGCTAGGTATGGCTACTCTTCTTTGCCTCAGAAGCCAGAGCAATGGCAGTTGGAATGGGAGGTTGGCCTCTCACCAGTCACTAGGCGAAGAGACCATGGAGCTAAGCGTGGCTGGTTTCTTTGCCTCAGAAGCCAGAGGAATGGCAGTTGAAATGGGAGGAAGGCCTCTCACCAGTCACTGGGCAGGGAAACGATGGAGCTAAGCATGGCGGCTCTTCTTTGCCTCAGAAGCCAGAGCAATGGCAGCTGGAATGGGAGGAAGGCCTCTCACCAGTCACTAGGCCGAGAGACCATAGAGCTAAGCGTGGCTGCTCTTCTTTGCCTCAGAAGCCAGATCAATGGCAGCTGGAATGGGAGGAAAACCTCTCACCAGTCACTAGGCCGAGAGACCATGGAGCTAAGCGTGGCTGCTCTTCTTTGCCTCAGAAGCCAGAGGAATCGCAGTTCGATTGGGAGGAAGGCCTCTCACCTGTCACTGGGTAGGGAAACGATGGAGCTAAGCATGGCGGCTCTTCTTTGCCTCAGAAGCCAGAGCAATGGCAGTTGGAATGGGAGGAAGGCCTATTACCAGTAACTAGGCCGAGATACGATGGACCAAAGCATGGCTGCTCATCTTTGTCTAAGAATCCAGAGCAATGGCAGTTGTAATGGGAGGAAGGCCTCTCACCAGTCACTGGGCTAGTGAACGATGGAGCTAAGCATGGCTGCTCTTCTTTCCCTCAGAAGCCAGAGCAATGGCATTTCGAATGGGAGGGAGACCTCTCAAGAGTCACTGGGCCGAGAGACCATGGAACTAAGCAAGGCTGCTTTTCTTTGCCTCAGAAGCCAGAACAATGGCAGTTGGAATTGGAGGAAGGCCTTTTACCAGCCACTAGGCCGAGAGACCATGGAGCTAAGCATGGCTGCTCTTCTTTGCCTCAGAAGCCAGAGCAATGGGAGTTGGAATGGGAGGAAGACCTCTTATCGGTCACTGGGCCGAAAGACGATGGAGCTAATCATGGCTGCTCTTCTTTGCCCAAGAAGCCAGAGCAATGGCAGTTGGAATGGGAGGAAGGCCTTTCACCAGTCACTAGGCCGAGAGACCATGGAGCTAAGCATGGCAACTCTTTTTTGCCTCAGAAGCCAGAGCAATGGCACTTGGAATGGGAGGAAGGCCTCTCACCAGTCACTAGGCCAAGAGACCATGGAGCTAAGCAGGCCTGCTCTTCCTTGCCTCTGAAGCCAGAGCAATGGCAGTTGAAATGGGAGTACGGCCTCTCACCAGTCACTAGGCCGAGAGGACATGGAGCTAAGTACGACTTCTCTTCTTTGCCTCAGAAGCCAGAGCAATGGCAGTTGGAATGGTAGGAAGGCCTCTCACCAGTCACTGGGCCGAGAGGAGATGGAGCTAAGTACGACTGCTCTTCTTTGCCTCAGAAGCCAGAGCAATGCCAGTTGGAATGGGAGGAAGGCTTCTCACCTGTCACTAGGCCAGGAGACTATGGAGCTAAGGAGGGCTGCTCTTCTTTGCCTCAGAAGCCAGAACAATGGGAGTTGGAATGGGAGGAAGGCCTCTTACCAGTAACTAGGCCGCGAGACAATGGAGCTAGGTACAGCTTCTCTTCTTTGCCTCAGAGGCCAGAGCAATGGCAGTTGGAATGGGAGGATGGCCTCTCACCAGTCACTAGGCTGAGAGACCATGGAGTTAGGTACGGCTTCTCTTCTTTCCCTCAGAAGCAAGAGGAAAGTTGGAATGGGAGGACGGCCTCTCACCAGTTACTAGGCCGAGAGACCATGAAACTAAGCATGGCTGCTCTTCTTTGCTTCAGAAGCCAGAGCAATGGCACTTGGAATGGGAGGAAGGTCTCTATCCAGTCACTAGGCCGAGAGACCATGGATCTAAGCATGGGTGCTCTTCTTTGCCTCAGAAGCCACAGCAATGGCAGTTGAAATGGGAGGAAGGCCTCTCACCAGTCACTAGACCGAGAGACCATGGACCTAAGCATGGCTGCTCTTCTTTGCCTCAGAAGCCAGAGAAATGGCAGTCGTAATGGGAGGAAGTCCTCTCACCAGTAACTAGGCTGAGAGACCATTGAGCTAAGCATGGCTGCTCTTCTTTGCCTCAGAATCCAGATAAATGGCAGTTGGAATGGGAGTTAGGCCTCTCACCAGTCACTAGGCCGAGAGACCATGGAGCTAGGCACGGCTGATCTTTTTTCCTCAGAAGCCAGATAAATGGCAATTGGAATGGGAGGAAGGCCTGTCAGCAGTCACTGGGCCGAGAGACCATGGACCTAAGCACGGCTGCTCTTCTTTACCTCAGAAGCCAGAGCAATGGCAGTTGGAATGGGAGGAAGGCCTTTCACCAGTCCCTAGGCCGAGAGACCATGGACCTAAGCATGGCTGCTCTTCTTTGCCTCAGAACCCAGAGCAATGGCAGTTGGATTGGAAGGAAGGCCTTTCACCAGTCCCTAGACCGAGAGACCATGGAGTTAGGTACAGCTTCTCTTCTTTGCCTCAGAAGCCAGAGCAATGGCCGTTGGAATGGGAGGAAGGCCTCTCACCAGTCACTAGGCTAAGAGACCATGGAGTTAGGTACGGCTTCTCTTCTTTCCCTCAGAAGCAAGAGGAAAGTTGGAATAGGAAGAACGCCTCTCACCAGTTACTAGGCCGAGAGACCATGGAACTAAGCATGGCTGCTCTTCTTTGCTTCAGAAGCCAGAGCAATTGCAGTTGGAATGGGAGGAAGGCATCTCACCTGTCCCTAGGCCGAGAGACCATGGAGCTAAGCATGGCTGCTCTTCTTTACCTCAGAAGCCAGAGTAATGGCAGTTGGAATGGGAGGAAGGCCTTTCACCAGTCCCTAGGCCGAGAGACCATGGAGCTACGCAGGGCTGCTCTTCTTTGCCTCAGAAGCCAGAGCAATGGTAGTTGGAATGGGAGGAAGGCCTCTCACCAGTCACTAGGCCGAGACCATGGAGCTAGGTACGGCTGCTCTTCTTTGCCTCAGAAGCGAGAACAATGGCAGTTGGAATGGGAGGAAGGCCTCTCACCAGTCACTAGGCCGAGAGACCCTGGAGCTAGGCACGGCTGCTCTTTTTCCTCAGAAGCCAGATAAATGGCAATTGGAATAGGAGGAAGGCCTGTCAGCAGTCACTGGGCCGAGAGACCATGGACCTAAGCACGGCTGCTCTTCTTTACCTCAGAAGCCAGAGCAATGGCAGTTGGAATGGGAGGAAGGCCTTTCACCAGTACCTAGGCCGAGAAACCATGGAGCTAAGCATGGCTGCTCTTCTTTGCTTTAGAACCCAGAGCAATGGCAGTTGGATTGGAAGGAAGGCCTTTCACCAGTCCCTAGGCCGGAGACCATGGAGCTAGGTACAGCTTCTCTTCTTTGCCTCAGAAGCCAGAGCAATGGCCGTTGGAATGGGAGGAAGGCCTCTCACCAGTCACTAGGCTGAGAGACCATGGAGTTAGGTACGGCTTCTCTTCTTTCCCTCAGAAGCAAGAGGAAAGTTGGAATAGGAAGAACGCCTCTCACCAGTTACTAGGCCGAGAGACCATGGAACTAAGCATGGCTGCTCTTCTTTGCCTCAGAAGCCAGAGCAATGGCAGCTGGAATAGGAGGAAGGCCTCTCACCAGTTACTAGGCCGAGAGATCATGGAACTAAGCATGGCTGCTCTTCTTTGCTTCAGAAGCCAGAGCAATGGCACTTGGAATGGGAGTAAGGTCTCTCTCCAGTCACTAGGCCGAGAGACCATGGAGCTAAGCATGGCTCCTCTTCTTTGCTTTAGAAGCCAGAGCAATGGCAGTTGGAATGGGAGGAAGGCCTCTTACCAGTCACTAGGCCGAGAGACCATGGAGCTAAGCAGGGCTGCTCTTCTTTGCCTCAGAAGCCAGAGGAATGGCAGTTGGAATGGGAGGATGGCCTCTCACCAGTCACTAGGCCGAGAGACCATGGAGCAAGGCACGGCTGCTCTTCTTTGCCTCAGAAGCCAGAGCAATGGCAGTTGGAATGAGAGGAAGGCGTCTTACAATTCACTGAGCGGAGAGATCATTGACCTACGCGTGGCTGGTCTTCTTATCCTCAAAAGCCAGAGGAAAGGCAGTTGGAAGGGGAGGAAAGCCTCTTACCAGTCACAGGGCCGAGAGACCATGGAGCTAGGCATGGCTGCTCTTCTCTGCCTCAGAAGCCAGAGGAATGGCAGTTGGAATGGGAGGAAGGCATCTCAGCAATCACTAGGCCGAGAAACCATGAAGCTAGGTACGGCTTCTCTTCTTTGCCTCAGAAGCCAGAGCATTGTCAGTTGGAATGGGAGGAAGGCCTCTCACGAGTGACTGGGCCGGAAAACGATGGAGCTAAGCATAGCTGCTCTTCTTTGCCTAAAAAGCCAGAGCAATGGCAGTTCGAATGGGAGGAAGGCCTCTCACCAGTCACTAGGGCGAGAGACCATGGAGTTAAGCATGGCTGCTCTTCTTTGCCTCAAAAGCCAGAGGAATGGCAGTTGGAATGGGAGGAAGGCCTCTTACAAGTCACTAGTCCGAAAGACCATAGAGCAAAGCACGGCTGCTCTTCTTTGCCTCATAAGCCAGAGCAATGGCAGTTGGAATGGGAGGAAGGCCTCTCACCACTCACTAGGCCGAGAGACCATGCAGTTAAGCGTGGCTGCTCTTCTTTGCCTGAGAAGCGAGAGCAATGTAAGTTGGAATGGGAAGAAGGCCTCTCACCAGTCACTAGGAAGAGAGACCATGGAGCTAAGCATGGCTGCTCTTCTTTGCTTTAGAACCCAGAGGAATGGCAGTTGGAATGGGAGGAAGGCCTCTCACCAGTTACTAGGCCGAGAGACCATGGAGCTAAGCATGGCTGCTTTTCTTTGCTTTAGAACCCAGAGCAATGGCAGTTGGAATGGGAGGAAGGCCTCTCGCCAGTCACTAGGCCGAGAGACCATGGAGCTAAGCACGGCTGCTCTTCTTTGCCTCAGAAGCCAGAGCAATGGGAGTTGCAGTGGGAGGAAGGCCTTTTTACAGTCACTGGGCCGAAAGACGATGGAGCTAACCATGGCTGCTCTTCTTTGCCTCAGAAGCCGGATCAATGGCAGTTGGAATGGGAGGAAGGCCTATAACCAGTAACTAGGCTGAGAGACCATGGAGCTAAGCATGGCTGCTCTTCTTTGCCTCAGAAGCCAGAGGAATGGCAGTTGGAATGGGAGGAAGGCCTCTCTCCAGTCACTAGGCCAAGAGACCATGGAGCTAAGCAGGGCTACTCTTCTTTGCCTCAGAAGCCAGAGGAATGGCAGTTGGAATGGGAGGAAGGCCTCTCTCCAGTCACTAGGCCGAGAGACCATGGAGCTAGGTACGGCTGCTCTTCTTTGCCTCAGAAGCGAGAACAATGGCAGTTGGAATGGGAGGAAGGCCTCTCACCAGTCACTAGGCCGAGAGACCCTGGAGCTAGGCACGGCTGCTCTTTTTCATCAGAAGCCAGATAAATGGCAATTGGAATAGGAGGAAGGCCCGTCAGCAGTCACTGGGCCGAGAGACCATGGACCTAAGCACGGCTGCTCTTCTTTACCTCAGAAGCCAGAGCAATGGCAGTTGGAATGGGAGGAAGGCCTTTCACCAGTACCTAGGCCGAGAAACCATGGAGCTAAGCATGGCTGCTCTTCTTTGCTTTACAACCCAGAGCAATGGCAGTTGGATTGGAAGGAAGGCCTTTCACCAGTCCCTAGGCCGAGAGACCATGGAGCTAGGTACAGCTTCTCTTCTTTGCCTCAGAAGCCAGAGCAATGGCCGTTGGAATGGGAGGAAGGCCTCTCACCAGTCACTAGGCTGAGAGACCATGGAGTTAGGTACGGCTTCTCTTCTTTCCCTCAGAAGCAAGAGGAAAGTTGGAATAGGAAGAACGCCTCTCACCAGTTACTAGGCCGAGAGACCATGGAACTAAGCATGGCTGCTCTTCTTTGCCTCAGAAGCCAGAGCAATGGCAGCTGGAATAGGAGGAAGGCCTCTCACCAGTTACTAGGCCGAGAGATCATGGAACTAAGCATGGCTGCTCTTCTTTGCTTCAGAAGCCAGAGCAATGGCACTTGGAATGGGAGTAAGGTCTCTCTCCAGTCACTAGGCCGAGAGACCATGGAGCTAAGCATGGCTCCTCTTCTTTGCTTTAGAAGCCAGAGCAATGGCAGTTGGAATGGGAGGAAGGCCTCTTACCAGTCACTAGGCCGAGAGACCATGGAGCTAAGCAGGGCTGCTCTTCTTTGCCTCAGAAGCCAGAGGAATGGCAGTTGGAATGGGAGGATGGCCTCTCACCAGTCACTAGGCCGAGAGACCATGGAGCAAGGCACGGCTGCTCTTCTTTGCCTCAGAAGCCAGAGCAATGGCAATTGGAATGAGAGGAAGGCGTCTTACAATTCACTGAGCGGAGAGATCATTGACCTACGCGTGGCTGGTCTTCTTATCCTCAAAAGCCA
>CAOLHI010008095.1:0-21030 GCA_948474755.1 Ctenosaura bakeri | reverse complement strand
ATGATGCCGGGGATCCCCCCCCCCTTTTTCTTCCCCTCAGGTTCAGAAATGCAAGGTCAAGTTCAAAGTTATGGTCAAGTTCAAGTTCAAGTTGGTTTTCACCCCATGTTAATTAGGCATATTAATAAATTGCCCTAGTTCAACCCAAGCTCAATCTGTGGTCTCGTTATTTCGTGGGTAGGGTGGCAATTCGTACCACGACGCCCAAGCATCGCGGGTGGTGGGGGGACGGTCTTTGCCGCCCTCCCGCGATACGAGACCACTCGCAATGGCCGGCGAGAGGAGGTGGGGCTGGGCTCGGTATTTAGGGCCTGACCCGCCTCCCTCGCGGCCATTCGCTCTGGATCAAGGCGACTCACCCTTCCCCCCCAGTGGTTTCAGTGTAAGACAGCTGGTCGCTTCGGGGCCGGGTAGGAATTTTTTCCTCCCTATACGGGGGTTTTTTCGCCTACCCTACACTGCGCCGAGGGCGGGGCAATTGGCCTCACAGGGTGGTGTCTTAATTTGTGATTAAATAGGTTGCCACCGATTAGGTAATCATGACAGGCCGGCAAAGGGGGGGGCTTAAGGTTCAGCATGTACCTATGGCACCCCCTTTTTGGGGTGGAGGATAAATCCTATCCTTGGGGAGGGCCCTAGGATCACCCCACTTGCTGCGCAGCGGGGGGTGGGCCTTGGGGGCTCGCCTTCCAGACATGGGCTGGCCAAAGGCCATCATGCACCTTCAGCGGTTGGCTTTGGGGCCCGGTATCTCGTTCAACGGGCTAGGGGAGATGGTAGGGAGCTGCCTCTTGACCCTAGTCCGATGATGCCGGGATCCCCCCCCTTTTTTCTTCCCCTCAGGTTCAGAAATGCAAGGTCAAGTTCAAAGTTATGGTCAAGTTCAAGTTCAAGTTGGTTTTCACCCCATGTTAATTAGGCATATTAATAAATTGCCCTAGTTCAACCCAAGCTCTGTCTGTGGTCTCGTTATTTCGTGGGTAGGGTGGCAATGGATCACATAGTGGAAGAAAGCCACGATATTAAATAAATAAGTTGCACTTAATTTCTTCTGCTCTCACCCTCTACCATTGATACACGGTGATTATGATGAAACTTGTGATGTTTCAGATGTGGTACCCTCAGAAAGCTTTCAGTGATGCATCAAGCTTAGTAAGAAGCAAGGAAGAGGAGGAAGGGAGCCACGTGAAATTTCTTGGGACACACTTTTCTGCCGGAGGAGGAAAAAAATTCAGCAATTTAAATTTTATATAACCACAGAAAATAAATGCAGCTCTTGTATGTCTCTTCAGGTGTGTCTAAGGCAAAGGTTCACAGCTCATGCAGGTGAGGAATTAAGTAAGTAAATAAAAGTCAGACTATATGAAACGGAAGCTGAATTTGTGCATTGTGAAACTGCAACAGTGTGTGGATGAGAAGGAGGCAAGCGTAGGAACTTTCCTTGATTAAAAAGGAAAACCAAGATTTAAAGACCTCAGCCATACAGGGAAACTCGCTATATTTCACCTATTATGTATCGAATATTAGGAGCATTGAAATATACGAAAGATAAGTTGATCCTATATTAACATCGGTTGAAGGGCAGAACAATATGAAGAAAACAATTGGAGGATGGTAGAAGTTGTTGTCCTTTTAAAATAAACAGTACTACAGCAAGGAAATCAGGTGAGAACTAGGAAACATAGTTCGAGAACAAATACTGGTAGTTGTATACTCTCCAGAGACCAGAACACAACAATTGAGCAGGTTTGGTGCACAGGGTAGTGTTTGTCCTTCTCTGCTTCCTTTTGCCTGGCTCTTTAAATAACTTTTGGCTAGGAAAAGGATGAAAGTTCAAGGTTCTGACAATGGCAAGAACACCAAAGTATGTGACACGAGGTCAAGAATACGCCATCCTTGAAGAAGAGGAAAGCTAATTTTCCCCAATTTGTGTTTTTATTTGGTACTTTGGGTGCCCCTCCCGGGACCCCTCAACATACAGGTTAACAGTTTCCTTTCTGCTTGCTTTCTGCTGGCAGACGAATACTTTTCCATTTAAACCAACCTTCAGCTTTTAACTGGTTGGGACTGAGCGATATTCAATGGGTTTGCCGTGTTTTTTTTTTAAACATATGTTGAATATGTTTTTAATTGATTTAAATTAATGTTTTGATTAATTTGGCTGTTTCTTGCTTTTACATCTTTATTGTTTTGGTTATTTTGTTTTAACTTATACCTTACACATTTTGGATCCCGTAGTGGAGGAAAGCCACGATTTTAAATAAATAAGTTGCACTTGATTTCTCCTGCTCTCACCCTCTACCATTCATACACAGTGATTATGATGAAACTTGTGCTGTTTCATCAGTGGTACCCTCATAAAGTTTTCAGTGATGCATCAAGCTTAGTAACAAGCAAGGAAGAGAAGGAAGGGCAATTTTATGGGAGCCACATGAAATTTCTTGGGACTCACTTTTCTGCTGGAGGAGGAAAAAAATTCAGCACAAAGTGGGAATAAGAGAAGATATCTTGTGCCTTTGTGTTTGATCCGAAACAAAGAAAACATACAATCAAAACCAACCACTCATTTTCCATCAGAATGTCAAAATGTTATCCTTGACCGTTGAAAACATACCTTAATTAACCTTGAAGGTGCTACCATTCCTTCCTACAAAACAGATGGAATGCTGTTCTGTTTAAATTTGAAATTTTCCTCTCAGATCTGCAGAGAGATCATTATAAAATTTTGAAATAAAATTTTATCTATCAATAATAGTTGCCCATAAGTAGTTTGAAGAAGTGATTAAGAAAGGAGGAAAATCCCCAATAATCTGTTCTCTTTCCAAAAAGGAACCTGTTTTGTAGGTACTTACCAGAAAGTTGACAATATTCACTGGAAAGATTTTTTCAGTTTTTTTGCTAAAGAATTTTCCTTTTGTATTTCACATCATATCTTTCAGAACAATGGGAAATTTCCTCATTTTTTTTGGGACAAAAGTAATTTAGAGACACAGGCCAAGTAAAACATAAAGTTTGTCACCTGGAAATACAAACATACCCAACCGGGATCTGTTGGGTTCCTTGGCCTTCATCTTCTTCAAAATGTACAACGGTTCTTCTATAACTAAAACAGTTTAGTTCTCGACTGCCTGCCTTGCCCTTTGTCCTGTGTTTCTGTTCTTTTATTTTTTTCCTATTGCATCATTTAGCCTCCATCTTTCTAGTAGGGTGGGCACATGAAATAGCATCACCATCCATGCTTTGACAATACTTACATCTCAGTGTCCCCCCTTTTTCAAACAATAAATGAAAAAGATGGAAAGCTCACGTGGGTAGACAACTTTTTCAAAAATTTTCCCTGATGGAAAATGAGTGGTTGGTTTTGATTGTATGTTTTCTTTGTTTGGGATTAAACACAAAGGCACACGATGTCTTCTTTTATTCCCATTTCGGGAAAACTTTTAGCAGTTTGAAAAGGAATTATCCAGCTTTAGTTCCTTCATTCTCTAAAGATGTGATATTTTTCATGGTGACTTTCAAAAATAAATTGTCCAAAAAAAAAAGGGTATAAATTTGACTACAACTCTGAAAATACATCCAACTTTGGTAGCAAACCACATATTAAAGGTCTTTTCAGGGATGTTAACATCAGAAGCACAGAATTAATGGCGTCATACAGTCGATCTTGATGGTGAAGAATTGAGAACAGGACTCCAGTAAGTGAAACCAACTGCCTCTGAAGCTTATTATGTACATGAAAGCTTTTGTAAGGTAAAGAACATAGTTTGTTCCATTGCTTCAGGAAATGGTATGTGTAAAACATCATAGATATTCATCACAAATGTATAAGCAGATTCTAAAATGTCACTAATCCAAAAACCAAAGGAGACAGCTGGTGAGTTTTCCTGGCTGTTCACTTTTGAATTCAGTGCAGAGCACCTTGCTGTTGTTCATTTCTGTGTGTTGCAGAGCTAAAAGGAACTCTCCAGATTGAAAGGAGTTTGTATTATGTGCACTTTCTACAGCTTACTTTGCATTCACATCCAAAAACGAAAGATTATATTCTGAAATCTCCCAAATGACCAGGACAATCAACCAGGCCATGCTGTGAAGTCAACTATAGTTCCAAAAACCCACCAGCATAGGTACTTTCATTATATAACTCACCCAACTGGAGAAGGTAAGTCATTACCCACTCCAAAATGTAAAAAAGTAGGACCTCCTGACACTAAATCTGTGCATTCTGGTGAATATAGCAATGATGGGGGATACGTTAAATGGTAGTATGGACCTCTTTTTTTCCTTTTTTTTTCCCTTTTTGTTTGTTTGTATGTGTTTTTGGGTCTGTCTATCTGAAGTAACACAGAAACCTTGATCCAGACCTGGCCCTCCATATGTGAGGGGGGGAATTTTTTTCCCCTCACTGAATGCATCACCTTCCCACCTACCCACCCCACAGACACTATGAAAAGCAAAAATTTCCACAGATATTTTCCCTTTTTAAAGCACTGCTGCATGCTGAATTGTGAGAGCAGAGGGAAAATTGCTAGGGTATGGTTTAAGCTGCACACATGGCCAGTACCACCTATCTTCTTTATAGTTTAAGTTTTTCAGTTCCTTGCTTGAGGGGGAAAAAAGAAGTAACATTCAGCTGCCCGTTTACATGCATATCACACAGTGTATACCGCAACTCTGTAGGAAAACCGACTGGCCACAGTACTATCAGTAAAAGCTAAATCCATCATGCAAAACTTGACCTTTCCCCCAAATCCTTTGTCCAGCCCCACACTTCCTTTGTTTTTTAAAGCATAAGATAGCCTAGGTAAACTCCCCCCTATAAAAGGTCCCCACTTTTGGGACTTCTTCGGACTACTTTGGACTTCCACCCCGGGGCCCCTGCCGGTTGTCTAAGGAAACTCCCCTCAGCTAACCACGCTGAGCTTTCTTCCCCAAAAACCCGCTTTTCTGCAGGGCTACGAGACCAGGTGTCGTATTGCCGTTCCCAAAAAGCTCCTCGTTTCTATTTCTCAGTTAGTTAGTTCATGTCTTGTCTTGCATGTTTTTTTTTCTTTAATAAAATATTATTACTTTGAAAACATTGCCTAGGGCCCCTGGCCCGCTGCTGTATACATAGGGTTAAAAGATCCTTGCTAAATTACCCTTTCCTTTTTTGTTTCCCAAAAGTGCTCCGGCTAATTTTCCCCAATTTGTGTTTTTATTTTTGGGACTTTGGGTGCCCCTCCCGGGGCCCACCAACATACAGGTTTAAAAGTTTCCCTCTGCTTGCTTTCTGCTGACAGAAAATAGTTTTCCATTTAAACCAACTTTCAGCTTTTTACAGGTTGGGACAGCGGGATATTCAATGGGTTTGCTGTGTATTTTTAAAACCTATGTTGAATATGTTTTAATTGTTTTTAAAATTTAAAGTTTTAATTGAAATGGCTGTTTGGTGCTTTTACATTTTTTTGCATATGTATTGTTTTGGTTATTTTGTTTTAACTTATACCGTATACATTTTGGATCCCCTAGTGGAAGAAAGCCACGATATTAAATAAATAAGTTGCACTTAATTTCGCCTGCTCTCACCCTCTACCATTTATACACGGTGATTATGATGAAACTTGGGATGTTTCAGCTGTGGTACCCTCATAAAGCTTTCAGTGATGCATCAAGCTTAGTAACAAGCAAGGAAGAGGAGGAAGGGAGCCACGTGAAATTTCTTGGGACCCACTTTTCTGCTGGAGGAGGGAAAAAAAATTTAGCACAAAGTGGGAATAAAAAGAAGACATCTTGTGCCTTTGTGTTTGATCCCAAACAAAGAAAACATACAATCAAAACCAACCACTCATTTTCCATCAGAATGTCAAAAAATTTTTCTATCCAAGTGAGCTTTCCATCTTTTTCACTTATTGTTTGAAAGCAGTGACACTGAGATTTAAATATTGTCAAAGGTGGATGGTGATGCTATTTCATGTGCCCACACTGCTAGAAAGATTGAGGCTAAATAATGCCATCATGTAGAATAATCAAAGAACAGAAAAAAACAGAACAAAGGGCAAGGCCGAAATTTAGACCAAAACGTTTCAGTTATAGAATGAACAGTTTAGATTCTGAAAAGGGGATGAAGGCCAAGGACCCCAACAGATCAGGTCGGTATGTCAGTAATTCCAGTTGACAAATTTTTATGTTTTACTTGGACTGGGTCTCTAAATTACCTTTGTCTAGAAAAATGATGAAATTTCACATGGTTCTGAAAGATAGGATGTGAAGTACAAAAAGAAAATTCTTCTAGAAGAAGAAACTGAAAAGTTTTCCAGTGAATATTGTCAACTTTTTGGAAAAGTACCTACAAAACGGGTTTCCCTTTTCTGGAAAGAGAACAGATTATTGGTGATTTTCCTCCTTCCTTAATCACTTCTTCAAACTACTTATGGGCAACTATTACTGATAGATAAAATTTTATTTCACAGTTTTGTGAATGATCTCTCTGCAGATCTGAAAGGAAAATTTCAAATTTAAACAGAACAGTAGTCCATCTATTTTTTTAGAAGGAATGGCAGCACCTTCAAGGTTAATTAAGGTTTGTTTTCAACTGTCAAGGATATGGAAGAATCAGATGATGACAACATAACAATGCTTATTTTCAGGAAGTACTATGGCTTAAAAAACCCCTTCAGCTTAATGAGGTAATAAACTCAGAAAAAAAACTCGGGTGTAATGTGAGAAATAAAATGTATTTCTTAAAAAAAAATTTTAAAAAACCCCCAGAGATTAATATGAGGCAGAGGTGAGTCCTTAGAGGCAGGTTCTGTAGAAAGCAAGCAAGTAGAATTCTGAACTGTTCAACATCAAAAGACCTGAAACATATTTACGGGGTTTTTTAAACATTTTTAAGTTAACCCTTGTGAATTTGTGAATTTAACAGGAACCCGGGTTGATAAAAACATTTTAAAGAAAAAGATATAGATTCAAAAGGCCAATGCAAGGCAAGGAACTTAATTGAACACTCTTTTCCCAAAAAACAAAAAGAATGAAAAACAATACAGATGCAAATCAGAAACCAGAAAGAAGAGCTTTATGGTGTGTCCATTGCTAACAGAAACAGATACATGGTGACTTTTTCCGGCTGGCTTTTAAAAATTTTTTTGATCATTTCTGTGATCTCTTGCAGTCTGAAAGGTAATTTTCTGTTTTTAAAAAGTCATAGTCTATTCCTTCTCTAAAGATATTTTTTTGTGGCTTTTTCCCCCATTTAATAAACACCTAAGCAGAAAAGAGTTTATGATCTTGTTTATAAACACAGAAAATAAATCCCAGCGTTTGCATGTCTTTTCCAGGCGTGTCTAAAGCACAGGTTCACAGCTCATGCAGGTGAGAAATTAAGTAAGTAAATAAAAGCCAGACTATATGAAACGGAAGCTAAATTTGTGCATTCTGAAACTGCAACAGTGTGTAAATGAGAAAGAGGCAAGCACAGGAATTTTCCTTGATTAAAAAATAAAACCAAGATTTAAAGACTACAGACATACAGGGAAGCTCTCTACATTTAACTTTTTTTATTTAATAAGGAGCACTGAAATATACGAAAGATAAGTTGATCCTATATTAACATCGGTTCAAGGGCAGAACAATATGAAGAAAACAATTGGAGGATGAAAGAAGTTGTTGTCCTTTTAAAATACCCCAAACACAGTACAAGCAAGGAAATAGGGGGGGAAAACAGGAAACATTTGGAGAACAAATGCGGGTAGTTTTTGTTTTTCTCCAGGGGAACCAGAACACAACCATCGAGCAGGTGTGGTGCACACTGTAGTGTTTGTCCTTCTCTGTTTCCCTTTTTGCCTGGCTCTTTAAATAACTTTTTTCTAGGAAAAGGATGAAAATTCAAGTTTCTGACAATGATAAGAACACACAGGCAACAAAGTATGTGACACGAGGTCAAGAATACACCTTCCTTGAAGAAGAGGAAAATGGAAAGCCTTTCCAATGAACATCACCAACATTTTGGTAAGTCTCTAAGAGGTAGGTCCCATTATTAGGAAGAGAACAGATTCTTATTTTATCTCACTTGACAGCCTTTTGGAAAATATGAGTGCTACAGAGTTACTTCATCATTGTTACCTCTTTGAAAATGGAAAGGAAATGTTCAAGTTAAAAAGTAAACATTTCTTTTTTCTGAAGAGAGAAAAAGATCTAGACATTCTTAAGGTAAGTTTTCATTCACTATAAACTGAGAAGAACACAAATTTTAACAAGACCATTTCTAGTTCAGACACTCACTTAAGCTTTAAAAGGAAAAAGAAATCTAAAGGATAAACACGAATGAAAAAGCAATCAGCTCCTAACAAATTTTCTGGAGTAATGTAAGATGCACAACATCTTTCTTCAAAGATAGAGGGTAGAACATTTCCCAAAAAAATATCCCCATTGTGGAGGTGAGTCCTTAGGAAGGAAAGAAAAAGATTTCTGGTCAATTTTCCTTGATGATTGGCCTCTTCAACATCCTAAGTACTGGAAATACTGGTTAAATATTTTTAAGAAAATATTTGTGAATTGCCTGCAGATTTAATAGGAAATTATTCAACTTGAAAAAAACGGGGAAGAAAGAAACAGGCACATATTAACAGCGCTGCAGTGAATTGAAGAAAAAGACACAGTGTCTCGTTTCCAAAAGAAGTGCAAAACCATAAATGGTGAAACTTAATGACTTGAAAGAAGTTCCTTAAGATTTGTTGCTAAAGAAGATAGGTATTTGGTATTTTTTCTGGTTACTGGTGTTTAACTAAAGCAGGTATCTGAGAACACATATGATATTTTGATTTGTTCATTTCTGTGACATTTTGCAATTTGAAAAAGGGAAATTTTCCAGCTTTAGTTCCTTCATTCTCTAAAGATGTGATATTTTTCAGTGGTGACTCTTCAACCAATACATTCTTTCCCGAAAAAAAAAGGGATAAATTTGACTGCAACTCTGAAAATACATCCAACTTTGGTAGCAAACCAAATATTAAAGGTCTTTTCAGGGTTGTTAACATCACAAGCACAGGAATTTTGACTTGCACAGTCCATCTTGAGGGTGAAGGAGTTTAAACCCCGGGTCCAGTAAGTAAAACCAAATGCCTCTGAAGCTTATGATGTACATGAAAGCTTTTGCAAGGTAAAGAACATGGTTTGTTCCAAATTTCCCTTTAGGAAATGGTATGTGTAAAACATCATAGATATTCATCACAAATGTATTAAGCAGATTCTCAAAATGTCACTAATCCAAAAACCAAAGGAGACAGCTGGTAACTTTTCCTGGCTGTTCACTTTTGAATTCAGTGCAGAGCACCTTGCTGTTGTTCATTTCTGTGTTTTGCAGAGCTGAAAGGAACTCTCCCCGATTGAAAGGAGTTTGTATTATGTGCACTTTCTACTGCTTACTTTCATTCACATCCAAAAACGAAAAATTACATTCTGAAATCTCCCAAATTACCCAGACAATCAGCCAGGGCACCGGTGAAGTCAACTATACTTTTCCAAAACCCGCCCGCATAGGTACTTTCATTATTGGCCCCCAAAAAGTGGAGAAGGTAAGTCATTACCCACTCCAAAAAGTCAAAAGTAGGACCTGCTGATACTAAACCTGTGCATTCTGGTGAATATAGCAATGATGTGGGTTATGTTAAATGGTAGTATGGAGCTCTTTTTCCCTTTCTTTTCCTTTTGTTTGTTGTATGTATCTGTCCATCTGTCTATCTGAAGTAACACAGAAACCTTGATCCGACCCAGGCCCACCATATGTGATGGGGGGAGGCGGTATTTTGCCCTCACTGAATGCATCACCTTCCCACCTACCCACTCACAGAGAGTATGAAAAGCAGGAAAACTCCACAAAATATCTCTTTAAGACACTGCCGCATGCTGAATTGTGAGAGCAGAGGGAAAATTGCTAGGGTATGGTTTAAGCTGCACCCATGGCCAGTGCCACCTATCTTCTTTTGTTCAAGTTTTGCACTTCCTTTCTTCAGAGGTGGAAAAAAGAAGTAACATTCAGCTGCCCAGTACTACATGCATATAACACACTGTCTACCATAATTCTATAGGAAAAGGAAGGAAAGAAGCAAGCCATCACTGCAGTTTGTTGGGTGGATTCTGGCCAAGTAGTCCACTTGCAATGCATCGAAGAGTGCTTTAGAGTGCATTTGAGCTGTAGACATGAGGTAAGCATGTGTTAAACAGTTCTCCCGGAATTACTCTGGAATCCCCAAAACGTCCCAGGTCTTTCCTTCCTCCGGGAACATCAAATATTAAGGCTCTGTGCAAGGTTTATACCAATTCATACCAATCTAAAAGGACAGCAGAACCAGTTCCAATGGAGAATAGTGGAAAGATGCCTATGGAGGGGGCGATATTGAAGATGAAACAGGAGAGAGCCTTTTTTCGCAGCTACTCAGGCTATGGGCCTCCTTTCCCAGACATGCCCCATTGGTTTTGTTATCACGGTTATGATACGTTGGGTGAGAGCACTAGATATCCATCCGATATCAAATAATTTGGCCTTTGATGGACCTCTCTCTGCCACCGTACTCCACGTGTTTGCAGAGTTCCCTTGGACGAGCACGTACAGGCGCGGCCGTTAAGAATGACTGTACATTCCAAAGCCCCATTCAGGCTAGCAACTTAACCCTCTCCGTCACTTAGGAAAACCTACCTGCGAACAGGCGCTGCTTGGCTAGGGTGTACACAAAGCCTCAGAGCCAACCAAGCCATTTTCTTATGTTGGGCCATCAACGTACCGGCCATGCTATTATCAGTAAAAGACAAATCCATCATGCAAAACTGACCCTTCCCAACTCCTTTGTCCAGCCCCAAACTTCCCTTTGTTCTCACCGAGCATAACATAGCCTGCAGGTAAACTCTACCCTATAAAAGGTCCCCACTTTTGGGACTTCTTCGGACTACTTTGGACTTCCATCCCGCCTTGCTGCCGGTCGTCTATGGAAACTCCCCTCAGCTAACCACGCTGAGCTTTCTCTCCCCAATCCCCGCTCCTCTCCAGGACTACGAGAGAGACCAGGTGTCGTATTGCCTTTCCCAAAAAGCTCCTCGTTTCTATTTCTCAGTTAGTTAGTTTATGTCTTGTCTTGCATGTTTCTTGTCTTTAATAAAATATTGTTACTTTGAAAACCTTGCCTAGCCGCTCTCTGGCCCGCTGCTGTATACATAGGGTTAAAAGAGCCTTGCTAAAGTTAACCTGCCTCTCGTTTAGCCAAGAGAGTGCTCCCACTAATTTTCCCCAATTTGTGTTTTTATTTGGTACTTTGGGTGCCCCTCCCGGGACCACCCAACATACAGGTTAACAGTTTCCTCTCTGCTTGCTTTCTGCTGGTAGAAAAATACTTTTCCATTTAAACCAACCTTCAGCTTTTTACTGGTTGGGACAGCGGGATATTCAGTGGGTTTTATCTTTAAAACATATGTTGAATATGTTTTAATTGTTTTAAATTAATGTTTTAATTGAATTGGCTGTTTGGTGCTTTTACATCTTTTTCACTATGTATTGTTTTGGTTCTTTTGTTTTAACTTATACCGTATACATTTTGGATCCCATAGTGGAAGAAAGCCACGATATTAAATAAATAAGTTGCACTTAATTTCGCCTGCTCTCACCCTCTACCATTTATACATGGTGATTATGATGAAACTTGTGATGTTTCAGCTTTGGTACCCTCAGAAAGCTTTCAGTGATGCATAGACTTAGTCCAAGAAGCAAGGAAGAGGAGGAAGGGAGCCACATGAAATTTCTTGGGACCCACTTTTCTGCTGGAGAAGGAGAAAAATTCAGCACAAAGTGGGAATAAAGAGAACACATCTTGTGCCTTTGTGCTTCATCCCAAACAAAGAAAACGTATAATCATAACCAACCAATCATTTCCCATCAGAATGTTAAAATGTTTTCTACCCAAGTGAGCTTTCCATCTTTTTCACTTATTGTTTGATAGCAGGGACACTGAGATGTAAATATTGTCAAAGACGTGGATGGTGATGCTATTTCATGTTTGCCACACTACTAGAACGATGGAGGCTAAATGATGCCATCACGTAGACTAATCAAAGAACAGAAACACAGAACAAAGGGCGAGGCTGGCAGTCGAGAACTAACATGTTCAGTTATAGAATGAACAGTTGTAGATTCTGAAGGAGATGAAGGCCAAGGAGCCCAACAGATCAGGTCGGTATCTCAGTAGTTCCAGTTGACAAACTTTTATGTTTTACTTGGCCTGGGTCTCTAAATTACCTTTCTCTAGAAAAATGATGAAGATTCCCATGGTTCTGAAAGATAGGATGTGAAGTACAAAAGGAAAATTCTTCTAGAAGAAGAAACTGAAAAGTCTTTCCAGTGAATATTGTCAACTTTCTGGTAAGTACCTACAAAACAGGTTCCTTTCTGGAAAGAGAACAGATTATTGGTGATTTTCCTCCTTCCTTCATCACTTCTTCAAACTAATTATGGGCAACTATTACTGATAGATAACATTTTATTTCACAGTTTTGTGAATAGATCTCTCTGCAGATCTGAAAGGAAAATTTCAAATGTAAACAGAACGGCAATCCGTCTGTTTTGTAGGAAGGAATGGTAGCACCTTCAAGGTTCGTTAAGGTATGTTTTCAACTGTCAAGGATATGGAAGAATCAGATGATGACAACATAACAATGCTTATTTTCAGGAAGTACTATGGCTTGAAAAACCCTTCAGCTTAATGAAGGAATAAACTGAGAAACAAAAACTCGGGTGTAATGTGAGAAATAAAATGTATTTCTTCAGAAAGTGTTTAAAACATCAGAGATAAATATGAGGCAGAGGTGAGTCCTTCGAGGCAGATTCTGTAGAAAGCAAGCAAGTAGAATTCTGAACTGTTCAACATCAAAAGAACCGAAACATATTTACAGTAGTTAAACATTTTTCAGTTAACCCTTGTGAATTTGTGAATTTAACAGGAACCCGAGTTAATAGAAACGAGATTAAGAAAAAGATATAGATTAAAAAGGCCAATGCAAGGCAAGGAACTTAATTGAACACTCTGTTCCAAAACAAAAAGAATGAAAAACATCACCGATGCACTTCAGAAACCAGAAAGAAGATCTTTATGGTGTGTCCATGGCTGATCAAAACAGATACATGGTGACTTTATCCGGCTGGCTGTTGAGATTGTTTTGATCATTTCTGTCATCTCTTGCAGTCTGAAAGGTAATTTTCTGTGTAAAAAGTCATAGTCTATTCCTTCTTAAAGATATTATCTGTTGTGGCTGTTTCCCATTTAACAAACACCTAAGCAGAAAAGAGTTTATGATCTTGTTTATAAACTGTGGCGTGGGCGGTGGGGTGGTGTGTGGCCACTTCCCCCCCCTCCCGCGGTTGGCGGCGAGCGCCTGGGGCTGCGGATCAGGCCACGGTCTTCTTCCTCTTCTTCCCCTCTCCGCAGCAGCGGCCCTTGTTTAGGGGGCGGGGATGGCCGGCGCCCTCCCCCCTTGCCTCCAGCCCTTCCCAGGTGCGGCCCAGTGGCTAAGGGGCCCTCCGTGTAGGCAGGGTAAAATAAATAAATAAATAAAAATTATATATATATAAAAAAAGTTATATATACCTCATACCCAGTCCCTGGTCCCCGCTGCCTTATAAACGGCCCCCAGGCTTCTGTGGTGCCATGCCCTCCAAACAGGCGGCAGCTGCCGCTAAAGGTAAGCAGCCTCCCAAAAAGGCCGCGCCAGCTAAAGGGGCGGGTCGGGGGCCACCCCCGGGCAAAGCGGCCGAAGACGGCCAGGGCCACCGTGGCCCCAAGCTCCTCGCCTGCATCACCGGAGGAGGGATCCAGCAGAGTAGAGGGATCCAGCAGAGTAGCGGGCTTATTTGATAAGCTAGATGCTATTGAGAGGGGCTGGCGGTGAGCGGGCCAAAGCAGAAGGGAAGATGATGAGACTATTGCTGTGAAAACTCGAGATTTTGACCGGATTGTGGCTCGATTAGATGCCCTTGAGAGGCGATTGGGCGAGAAGAGAATACATCCACATCACAACCTGGCGGTTCGGCCACATCACAACCTGGCTGTTCGGTGGCGGGGCCCACGGAGGAAGCGGAGGCAGCAGCAGAACCGGCAGGTGAGTACACTGATTTGGAACACAACAATGCATGCGTAGCGGGGCCTTGGGCGGCTAGGACACCGCCAGGTAATATGGTCTGGGCCCCCACCAGCATAGACTCCCGGAGCCGCCGGCTTCTTCTTCACCCTGCCTCCCCAGGGAGAATGCACCTTTCACCCTGCCTCCCCAGGGAGAATGCACCCTCCAGACAGGTTCAGGAGGTGGCGGGCAGCTGTAAAGAGGGTAGGGAGCCTAACAAGGGGGGAGGGAGCGCAGCGGGAGCTCGCCAAGGGAACCGAGCCCTAGCAGCAGGCTAGAGCGAAGCCCAGGGGCCTGGGCACCCACCTTAATGCGGCCACAGTTAGAAGATACAAAAAGGGGAATATGTGGATGTGTGTTCCCTTCTGTACAGGGATGTAGATAGAAAAAGAGAAGGAAGACATGGACGCAGGTGAGAAAGAGAGGCTGAGGGAAGAGACATGTGGATAGGACCTGGGCTAATTGGCTGTCGGGGTATCTAGTTACATGGACGTGGTCCTCGCGGCCAACCCTTCACGCTCTCGTGACTTGTTAGCACATCTGAATACGATTTGGAGGGCACAGGCTGAGTATTTGGAGTTAAGGCTGGTTATATTATGACGAGAGGTTTAGGATGAGGGCTGTGACCGAGGAAAACACATGCTGGGACACCATTGATACCGTGATGTGGATGGAGACGATGGGCACGGGCCGCCCCGTTTTCGGGGAGCGGGCTCACTCGGGTAGTCTAGTACAGAACATTAAGGCGGGGGGTCCTTCCAGCGGATTCAGGGTTCGCAGGAGCAGCAGCCAATTCAGATTTGTTGGGAATTTGCCAATCAAGGATCGTGCGCGCGGCGCCCTTGCAAGTATAAACACATATGTGGGATTTGTTGGGGCTCGCACCCAACCCGCAACTGCAATAAAGGGAATTTCAGGAGATCTTGGGGCATCTTAATTTTGCATGCAGGGTGATAGCGCCCGGCAGGGCTTTCCTGAGGCGACTTTGTGACGCCACTAAGGGTGTCACAGCCTCACCATCGGATTAGGATCACCAGGGAGATGAGATCAGATCTGGCATTGTGACAAGTTTGGCTGATTTCAATGGGGTTTCCTTTTGGCGGGAGGATATCCTGGTTAGGGACGCATTGCAAATATCTTCTGATGCGGCCGGTTCCATCGGCTTTGGCGTCTTCTTTCGAGGCAAGTGGTGTGCACAGAGGTGGCCCCAGAGTTGGGTGGAAGCGGGCCTCACATCTCATCTACATTCCTGGAATTCTTCCCAATAGTGGTTGCGGTGCACATTTGGCCGGGGGAGTTGGCCAATGGGGCAGTACACTTTTGGTGTGATAATAAGGCCACGGTTAGGGTCATTAATAAACTCTCTTCAAAGTCACAGCGGGTCATGAAACTGGTGCGGGCATTCACGCTTCAGATGCTTACGCTTCAACATTCTCTTCAAGCCTCTTCACGTGGCAGGAGTTGACAATTCCTTGGCTGACTCTCTTTCCCGCATGCAGATGGATCGCTTCAGGGAACTGGTTCCAGATGCTGCGCCCCTCCCCAGAAGCGATGCCCGAGGGTCTGTGGAAACTTTGGGGTGAGGGAACGAAGGTGATAGGTATGTCTACTGCACCCAGTACCATGAGGAGTTACAGTAGAGCGGCCGAGGAATTCAACAGCTTCCGTAAGTCCAAAGATGGGAGGCTCGGCCACTCCCAGTGGACCATGTCCTGCATTTTTGCGTAGCCCTCAGGCAGGCGGGCCTCTATCCTCACTACATCAGGTCCAAAATGGCGGCCTTGGCCTTTTAGTACAAAATAAGAGGCTTGGCGGACCCCACGGGCGATTTCAGGATACGTAAGTTTCTTCGGGATGTGTCAGGCAACAGGGAAAGGCCCGGGATGGCAGGCAACCACTCTCGCCGAGTATTTTGCGAGGGGTTCTGGCGAGGTGTCGGAAGGGGGTTTGTTCATCACCGTACAGAGGCTCTCTTGTTTCACGCAACGGCTCTCATTGCATTCTTTGGGGCATTAAGGGTGAGCGAATTGGTAGTTCAGAGCAAGAAAGATAGGTCGGGCAGTGCTCTTGAACTCCGGGACCTGTCCTGGGGTGAGCGTCACTTCTGTTGGCCATATAAGGGGTTCTAAGACGGATCAGGCCAGGAAGGGCGCTGTGGTGACTTTGCAGGAATGTGCTGATAAAACCCTTTGCCCAGTAAGAGCACTTAGAGCATACATGGCTAATACGGGAACACAGGCAGGCCCCCTTTTTGTCATGCTGACACTTGTCCTCTCACCAAGTACCAATTCTGGACCATCACTAAGGAAGCCTTGCTGCAGCTTGGCTTGCAGGGAGTCAATTTTGGCACGCATTCATTTCGCATAGGGGCAGCCTCCACTGCAGCGTGGATTGGCATGAAGTCAGAGGACATCAAGAGGATTGGCAGGTGGAAGTCCTCGGCCTTTCAGCGCTATGTCAGGCCTATTGATCTGCCTTAACCTTTTGGTTTACTTCCAGATCGGCCTGCTGCACAAGGGCGGAAGAGAGTCTTGCCATCTGTGGCCACAGTTTCATCTATTGGGCCGAGCGTCAGGCTCAGCACGGGGCATATGGGCCCAAACTTGCCGATAGGGTGATCGGGCATCCATTCGTTGGCTTGGGAAGAGAGGCTTACGAGGGCATGGCCTGCTGCCCTTGCTGTTCAAGGAGTGCAGAGAACCTCCTCCTGATGTGCTGGTCATTCACCTGGACGGGAACGACCTCGGACTGCTGAAAGGGAAGGCCTTGGTGATACAGGCCATTAGTGATATGCGGTTTATCCAAGGCACCTGGCCTCACACCACAATTGTGTGGTCTGCATTGGTACAAAGACGGACATGGGGAGGGGGTGCTGATCCACGGCGCATAGAACGCGCACGCCAACTGGCAAATAGGGAGATTCGATGTGCATTACGACAGGGCTTGGGTCACTACATTCCTCACACTGATATTGTTTTTAGTAAACCGGAACTTTATTGGCGTGATGGCGTACACTTGTCTCAGCCGGAGGGAATCTGATTTTCCTACAGGATTTGCAGAAGGGATTGGATTTGATCCTGAGGGGATGGGGGGTCAGGGACTAAGCGGCGGACTCTGCCCTGTCCATGGTCGGCAAAAGGGGGGGGGCTTAAGGTTCAGCATGTACCTATGGCACCCCCTTTTTGGGGTGGAGGATAAATCCTATCCTTGGGGAGGGCCCTAGGATCACCCCACTTGCTGCGCAGCGGGGGGTGGGCCTTGGGGCTCGCCTTCCCAGACACGGGCTGGCCAAAGGCCATCATGCACCTTCAGCGGTTGGCTTTGGGGCCCGGTATCTCGTTCAACGGGCTAGGGGAGATGGTAGGGAGCTGCCTTTTTGACCCTAGCCCCGATGATCCCGGGGGCCCCCCCTTTTTCTTCCCCTCAGGTTCAAAAAATGCAAGGTAAAGTTCAAAGTTATGGTCAAGTTCAAGTTCAAGTTGGTTTTCCCCCCCATGTTAATTAGGCTTTTTAATAAATTCCCCTAGTTCAACCCAAGCTCTTCTGGGGTTTTCTCGTTATTTCGTGGGTAGGGTGGAAATTTGGACCACGGGGGAAGAAAGCCACGATATTAAATAAATAAGTTGCACTTAATTTTTTGCTCTCACCCCCTCCATTTATTTCCCGGGGATTATGATGAAACTTGTGATGGGGGTTTTAAATTGGGCCCCCAGAAAACTTTTAGTG
Source organism: Ctenosaura bakeri (assembly GCA_948474755.1). Lineage (NCBI taxonomy): Eukaryota > Metazoa > Chordata > Lepidosauria > Squamata > Iguanidae > Ctenosaura > Ctenosaura bakeri. The sequence goes on along the minus strand of CAOLHI010008095.1, from coordinate 3,168 downwards.
ATGGTCAAGCTTTGTGGGGGGGAAAGGGGGCCCCGAAATTTCTTGGGACACACTTTTCTGCTGGAGGAGGAAAAAAATTCAGCACAAAAAGGGAATAAGGGAAAAACATTCCATAAAAAAAAACCAAAAAACCCAAACCCCTCATTTTCGATGGGAAAGTCAAAATGTTTTTTTACCCAAGTGAGCTTTCCCTTTTTTTCATTTTTTTTTTGAAAGCAGGGACACTGAATTTTAAGTATTTCAAAGCATGGATGGTGATGCTCTTTATGTGCCCACCCTTCTGATGAAGGCTAAATGATCCATCACGTAGACTAATCAAAGAACAGAAACACAAAAGGGCAAGGCTGGGGAGTTGAAAACTAACATGTTTTATAGAATGAACAGTTGTACATTCTGAAGGAGATGAAGGCAAAGGAACCCAACAGATGGGGGGGTTTGTCAGATTTTCCGTTGACAAACTTTATGTTTTACTTGGCCGGGGTCTCTAAATTACCTTTGTCTAAAAAAAAAGATGAAATTTCCCATAGTTCGGGAAAATTTTTATGATGTGGAAAAAACCCAAAAAGGGGAAAATTTTTCGGGAAAAAAGAAAACCCTGAAAATTAATTTTTTGGTAAGTACCTACAAAACAGGTTCATTTTGGGAAAGAAAACAGATTTATTGGTCATTTTCCTCCTTCTTTTAAACAAATTCTTCAAAATTCTTTTTTGGGTAACTGTTATTGATAGATAAAATTTTATTTCACAATTTTTTTGAAAGATCTCCCTGCAGATCTGAAAGGAAAATTTTAAAAATTTTGCACTTCATTTAAAAATTTTTGGTAGACTGAGCTTTTTATTTGTTTACTTTAAATTTTTTTTAAGTTAGTGATGCCAACTAAAAGGGTTTTTTAAAATTTGAACTTTCATTTTATGGAAGAAAACTCCAAAATCTGTTTAAGAAAAAAATGTTACTTTTTAAAAAATTTTTTCCATTAAAGAGGAACATGATAAGAATCTGTAAAAACAACCAAGAGACTTCAATGGAATAAAAAAAGAACTGTTCTTTAAAAGGGATACCTCTTGAATTTTAAAAAATGTGCTGAGTTCATTGAAAGGTTTTTTTAAAAAGGGGTTTCCCCCGGACAATTGGGCCTTGTTCAAAAAAGGAAGAAAAAAATCATCCCCCAGAAAAGAAAAAGACCCAGGAACAGAAAAAACATACAGGTGCCCCCTTCTTGGTTGTTTTTGTCTTAATTAAAATCTCCAGCTTTGTCGAATTTTTCTGTTCTACTATTTCCTTCTTAAAAAGGTATTTCTTTGGGCGGCCAATTTTTAAACCCAAAAAACTTATATTTCTGTTAACCGGAAAATAAGCACTTATTTTCTACTTCAGTGCCCCAAATTTTTTTAATAATAGTGAAATGTAAAAAAAGTTCCCTATTGAACAAACTTTTTTTTTTTAACCCAGAAATTGTGGGGGGGCAACAAACTTTCTTTTAAAGAAAACCAGTTTCCTTCATAAGCTACTTTATTTATTTCTTAATTCACCTATGACTTACGGCTTAAAACCGAAGAAATTGACTTATATTTTTGAAAAGGAAGATAAAAATTTTTGGGTAGGTGTTTATTAAATGGAAAACACCCAAATAAAAATTTAGGAGGAATGGGAAATTTAAACAAAAATTGATTATACTCAAGAGAAAGAAACAAAAAATTAACGGGCCCCCGGGGAAATACCTTTTCTGTTTCTGTTCCCTGGCCTTAAATAACTTTTCTGGTTTAAATTAATCTGATGCACCTTTTGGGGAACAGAGTGTCAATAAGTTCCTTAGGGAAATTTAAACCTTTTCCAATGATCCCCTTTTTGTTAAATGCCCAAATTAAAGGGAATTTTTATTTTACTCCTTAAACAGTTTTTTTGGATGTGAACAGTTAATTCTATTGTTCTTTTGGATCCGGAAGGATTATTCGTTAATAACTATTACTTTTCTAAGAAAAAATTTTCCATTCACCAAGTTTTTGTTCCGATTTAAATTACTATTAACAAAATTTCTAGCAAAGATTTCCTTTAAAAAAAGGGATAAAGGAACCCTGGTTTTAATCTGAAGTAAAAAACATACCTTAATTTTTGGAAGGTGTGCAATCTTCCAAAAAGAGGTTCCTTTTTTAAAATTAAAAATTTTTGGAGGTGGGTTTGGAAAAGGAAAAAAAAAAGATTTCTTTTGGGCCCTTTTTTGGGTGATTGGGCCCCTTCAACATCCTAAGTACTGGAAATGCTGGTTAATATTTTTTAAAAACGTATTTGTGACTTGTCTGCAGATTTAATAGGAAATTATCCAACTTGAAAAAAAAAAGTGAAGAAGAAAAAAACACCCTTAACAGCGCTGCAGTGAATTTAAGAAAAAGACATTGTGTTTTCGTTTTTCCCAAAAAAAGTGTAAAAGCATCACTGGTGAAAATTAAGAAATTTAAAAAAAATTCCCTTTAAAATTTGTTGCTAAAAAAGTAAGGGATTTGGTCATTTTTTCGGGTTACTGGTTTTAACCAAAGCAGGTTCGAGAACACAACGATTTTTTGATGTGTTCATTTCTGTGGAAAATTTTGCAGTTTGAAAAGGAAATTTCCCGGGGTTTATTTTCCCTTTATTCTCTAAAAGAAAGGGGGATATTTTTTAGTGGTAAATCTTAAAACCCAAAACATTTTTCCAAAAAAAAAAAAAGGTATATATTTGACTACACTCTGAAAATTTTCAACTTTGGTAGCAAACCAAAAATTAAAGGTCTTTTCAGAGATGTTAACATCAGAAGGCCCCGAATTAATACGTTGCACGTCCTCTTGAGGGTGAAGAAATTTAGAACAGGAGACCCAGTAAGTGAAAACCCAAAAGCCTCTGAAGCTTATGATGTACATGAAAGCTTTTGAAGGAAAAAACATTTTGTTCCCCTTCCTTAGGAAATGGGAAATGTAAAACATCATAGATATTCATCACAAATGTATAAGCAGATTCTCAAAATGTCACTAATCCAAAAACCAAAGGTGACAGCTGGTTTTTTTCTTTCCTTTCACTTTTTAGTTAAAATCCGGGGCACCTTTTCTGTTGGAAATTTTTGTGTTTTGCAGACTAAAAGGAACTCTCCCGAAATTTAAAAGGGGTTTGTATTATGTGCACTTTCTACTGGGACCCTTT
>CAOLHI010008094.1:0-10904 GCA_948474755.1 Ctenosaura bakeri | reverse complement strand
GCTTCTATGTGGGTTTCCAGTCTGTGCAGTGAATGCCTAGGTATTTAAATGCCTAGTATTATTGAATCTGATGACCATTAATAGATCATCAAAAATGGGAATATCTTTTTCTAAGCATCATCAACTGTGTTTCAGCATAGCTCACACCCACCTTTTCTTCAGTACAAAATTCACTAAGCTTAGACAGCAGCCTCTGCAAGTAACAGAAACGTATGCAAGTATGGCCCTCCCTTCACATTTTCAGGTTTGATGTTCACAGATTTGATTATTTGGGACACATATGCTTGTCTCCACCCCCGCCAATTCTCCTTCTCTCATGTTGTTGCATTCCTCACCACAGGCTTACAAGGCTTGTGTTTAAAATGGACATTTTTTTTCTTTTGGGTAAGCAAAGCCCTCCCTGCTGTTGGAGGTGTGTCCTCTCTGCCATGTGGCTGCACATTCTGTTGTGTAATGGCTGTTGACTGGTCAAGTGCTCTCTTTGCTCCTTTCCCTTCCCTCTGGGAGAAATCTCCTTTCTCAAGATGGCCACTGGAAGTAGCTACAATGCCAGAACTCAGTGCTCCGTTCTCTGTCTGAGGAGAAAGTACTGGTACACCCTTTTTTTCTTCCGCCTAGGAGTGCTGAGGCCAGAGGCAAAGGAATGGGATGGAGGAGCTCTGGAGGGGAAGGGGAGGGGAATTGCAGGGGTACTTATTTGTATTTTTTTCCATTTTTGCACAGATTCTGCACCACTGTAAATGAAATTAAAACCATGTTATCAGTGTATATAAGATCAAATTTTTTTGACCCAATAGACAGTGACAAAAACTCTGGCCCAGACAATTCCAGAACTAGGTCATTCAAGTACAGATTAAAAAGTGATGGTGTCAACAGACTATCTTGTTTTACACCTTTATTAGTGGGAATAAGATCAGTTAATGAGATGGAAATGCCCTTTCTAACTATGGCTGTTGTATTGAAATAGAGTTCTTTATTTAAAAACAACAGGCTATTATCAATATCAGTGCCAGCCAGTTTATGCCACTATAGATTTCTATCAATCAAAAGCTGCTGCTACATCAACAAATGCAACAAAGTGATGGTTGGCAGGACCAGCAATTCCTTGGTATAAATCTGATTGCCAAACAGCTGCTTACTTGGTAAAACTTGCATTTCCAAAAGTTAGGCAAGCTTTTACAGCACTAATATTTCAAACAATGAAGTTTGAAATCATTTGCCATCATTGGTGGCAGACATTCTCAGGTCCTCTTCTCTGGTCCTCTGTTTATATATTTGTGGGGGCACCAGAAACTGAGAATTCACTTTATTTATTTTTCCTTTGTATTCTAAACCACAAACTAAATTTGGTGGCAGGGTCCACCATCTTGCCTTGGCTACATTCTAACAGTTTCAGAACAGATTTTTAAAAATTGTCTTTCAGATACAAACTTTACTGAAAAACAAGTTTTCTTATGGAAATGTTTAAAAATCTTGGAATGTGTATAAATTGGTGCATTTTGTTACTTACTGTCTTGCTCATTACTTATCAGAAGTAACCTTCTGTTACCTTTTGGAGACAAGGGAATTAAGTATATAAGAATGCCAGAAAATTTGAAAAATTCCTGCCAAAACAGAATTCTGAATGCCTAAAAATGTTCTTTACAAGGAACTTTATTGCACCAATACAGTAATTTAATCCCTTGGTTTTACAAGGACTTCAAAATACAACTTTAAAATGGCCTACTATCAAAATTATAAATCGTTACAGTTAATTACAATATGTGGAACTAATTACTTCCAAACTCTAATCAGGGCAAGTCCCTTGGTGAATTGGTACCCTGGCATCTGTCCAAAGATGCTAGGCACCGCAGACTGGGTTTCCATTCCACTGAGCATTCCAAACTGGCTCCTCTCTGTGAGTGCAGATTGACTAAGCCTTTTGGATGTTATAATGAACACACTGACTCAACAGTGGTGTTAACTGCAGCACACTTTCCTCCTTTTTACAGCCTCCTGAAAGCATGACTGGAAACTAGATTTATTAGGAAGTAATCTGAGGGGGTGAGGGTACTGTGGCAATCTGCTGGAGCAAAAATATCTGACAAAATGGGCTGCGGTCCCCAAAAGCTTATGCCAATTACAACTTTTAGTATTTAAAGTGCTACAAGACTCTTTGAAGGGTTTTTTTTTAACTGCAAACATGTTTCACTGAAAACTATTTTATTTTAGTATGAATAATAATCTGTGTATTTTTTTTTTCTGAGTAAGTGAAAGAAAAGAATGTCCACAGCGCAGATGGCATAATAAGCAAATGCTTGTAGGCTGTAGCATATGTGATCAATGCCATTGAGGTGGTTTCATTCTCGAGTATTAAATGTCACACCCTACCAGCAGCTTTTTCGTTAGCAGGCACTTATCTCCTTGAGTAAATGCAAGAACATTTACAATGGGTGGGGATGTGGGCTGATATTAGAAACTGAAATAACACATTGAAGTAAATGCCCCTTTCCTGAGCTCTCAGCGTCAATCCTATTGTGCATAACCCAAAATAGAAAAGCTAGGCACTAAACTGTCCTTAGGTGTATACGTACATGTATACAATAATACCACTGTGAGTATGTAGGTGGCAGTGTTTATCTGCACTCCATGGTCTTCCATACTTGTTTCTCAAAATAGGAATTTTAATTTAGAGTTACCTGCTACATATAGTATAGTGATTAGCCAGGTCCTGTAGCCAGAAATTCAAACCTGACCTTCCTTGATCATATTTGCCTTATACAAATTAAGGCAAATTATCTGTTATTGGGAGTACTTACCACTGTTGCTTACTGTGGTGCCTAGATGGCAGCTGTATGAATCACTTAGGTGATTTCACAAAGAAATCTTTCTTTGGCTGCAATCCTCTGTATGTCTATTCCAAGGTAAGGACAGATTAGAGCCTGGAAAGTTACTTTGTAAAAGTAATCATTGTTCTAAGATTTACAAAAAGTATTAGTTCCAATATAGTTATGCTTTTAAAAAAGTGATTTCCCCATTTTTCAAAAGTAATTAAAATAGTTAACTTTAAGCTACTCCTTAAAAAATTACTGTTTAAAGTAATTTTTAAATGTTCTCAAGTTTTTATTTTTAAAATATGAACCTAGCAAAATTTTCACAGAAGCCCTACTCGGGGATTTCACTAAATTCTGATTTAAGTTCCTTATTCCCATGAAAGTATGCATAGCAGGGGTGGACAGAAAGGTAGAAGGGCAGATGTCAAAACTAATTCACAAATTTATGATTTTGAGTGAATGGCAGGATGTGATTATGATAAGGATAATGATTATGGTAATGATAATGATCAGTGTAGTATATATATATTCCCCATTTGTCAGATTTGATATTTTATATTTGAATGGCATCTCTGTGCTAGTATAATTGATGCACAGAACATCACCAGGCATTTTCCCTTCTAAAATCATCAGGGCCCACCTACTGTGACATCAGAAGGTGTTGTCCATCCCTATGGCCCTTTCCACAGGACGGTATCCTCCCAGCATGGGGACATGAGAGGAGAGGGACCATGATGCTTCCACATGACTTTGCTGCAGTCCCACCCTTCTAGTGTTCCCAGCCAGCGCAATCACAGGCTATATCATTGATGCAAAAAGTCTATTAATGACGCCTGATCACATGAGCCTTCCATCACAGCTGGCCATGCAGAAGGGCCAGAAGCATGACCGCACACTTCTTTCCCCACTGCAGCATGGGAAGAAGGCCAGCTGCAGTGCAGAAGGAAGGGGCGTATCTCTTGCACTCCCTTCCACAGGCAGCCAGTCGGATGCAGAGCGGAGTGCTGGGGACATGGCAGAGGCACTTCTGGGATTGCACCAGGATGACATGTGAGAGTATCATCCTTCAGAAAGGGCCTATGCTGCAGGCTTGATAGTCATCAGCTGGCAAATCTACACCTTTAACAATAGCAACAGCTAAGACTCTCTAGCCATATCTAGTTTACAGGACTCTGGGTGGTGCGGGATTAAAAATATTTTTTCCAGGTTCCAGACGGAAATCCAATACTGGCCAATATACTGAGAGAACAAGGTTTTTATTCCTGTAATTACTACTTTCGTTTCCAAGATCCAAGTGATGCACTGGTAATTCCATGACAATTCAGGATTTCTCTCCTCCTTTCCAGGGTCTTTTTGTTGCTGCCAACAATGTGTTTTGTTTTTGTTTTAAACTGTTACTTTCTGGTCTGCCTTCCCTTCACCCTTCCCCTGAACACTCGAAATTGGATCAGCAATGCTGTGTATGTGCATGTATGTACACATGCACACACCTACATATGCCCACAAGAGTGGATGAGAGAGGAAAATAGGATGGGGAAATGCTTTTGCAAAACTGCTTGGCAAAACTAGGGGTGGGTATGAGAGATGGTGGAGAAGGAGGAAAAAATGGTGAGAGAAAGAGACGATTAGGATTCCCTCTTTGATTTAAGGTACCAGAAATCTCTTGTTTTATGGGGAGTTGAGGAAGTGATTTCATTCAGCACAATAATATGGAAGAGTAGGTGGTGCATTTATTTGTTTGTTTGCTTATTTGTTTATCTATGTGGTTGCAATTCACCAGAGTTCATTCTCACCAGAGTTCATTCACGGGAGGGAGGGAGAAGGTCAGTCTGCTACATTCTGATCAATAGGATAACAGATCTCTGTTGTTTGAACCAGCTGCTTCCCAGAACTCAGAACTGGAAGACTTTTACAAATTCTACAAATGCCTACAAATTCTACAAATGCCTACAAATTCCCTGAACTATTGAATACATAGCAATTGTGAGTATAAATCAGTTATGAATATGTAACTCTAGGCTGTGCATTCATAATTATGATACTGAATTCTAGCCCTAAATATGACATCACTATAAATCTAGCCATTTGTTTTCAAAGGAGGCATATAAACGTCCAAATAGCTAAATAACTAAATAAAAAAAACAATGTGGTTGTGCCGTACTTGGCACTGGTGACAACTGCCAAATGAAGAGAGCCAACACAATGTATGTGCTGTATCATCTCATGCCTGCAGCTCAGTGTCACAGATTTAAGTATTGCACAATGTGAAAACTGTTCTAATCGTCTAGCAACTTGCTCATCCAGATTCTCAAATTTTGTTATTTAAATCTAGGATCAATTTTAGTAAGAGCCAAAGAATGGCATACCTTGGAGGGTATTTGTAAATTACATAATAGTTAATCGTTATTTATCAGCAGTCAGCAAAACAACAAGAACTGCTAGTAAGATATAAAGTGACCTATACAGAGGCAAATTTACCTATTCATCAGTAAAACAACAGAAACAACAAAATGAGTCTAATTTCCCCTAAGTCAGCCCTTGTTCCTCTTGCAACAAAAAATAATTTTGAGGCCAGTTTAGTGACAGAGAGTATTACATCAGATAAACAGTAAGATAGATAAAATTTTCTTTCTCTGCCTGGAAGTGGGGTAATTCCTGCCTAGAATAAAGATAAAAATTGCAATAAAGTAGAATATGCTTTGATAAGCTCATACTGTGAATTAGACTTTGAAGAATCTTTTGCAGGACATTAAATGTGACGACACATTTTTTGTAGGTTATAACTGCAGTCACCATGTGACAAATTGAAGTTATCATGGGTCATCTATCAAACTTAGAGGGATTCCCAGCAGTAGGAAACTTCATATGCCGGGAAGCTCCCCATATGTTAACTCACATGTGAATTAGTCATTTAGGCAATTCATCAAAAATTCTTAATGTTTTAAAGCTGTGATATAAACTAAAGCATAAAACAAAAGGGTGGGGAGTATAAGCATAATTAAAAAACAACAACAAAGGGAGAAAGTAAACAATACTTATAGTAATATTAAATATTTTTAAAGAGTTAGTATGGTTTAACTGTTGAACTAGCATTCTGGTTTGAATCCCTGCTGAGCAATCAAAACCCACTGGGTGACTTTGAGCAAGTCACACACTCTCAGCCTTAGAGGAAGGCAATAGCAAACTTTCTCTGAATAAATCTCACCAAGAAAATCCCAGGGTGGCCCTGAAAATTTGTATTTCCAAATGTTTTCAGAACATATCAGAGGCTTTTTGCATGTTACCCATTTGCGCGGCTGGGAGGGGTGCGTCTCGCACAAAAAGCCTCGGCCAGAACGCTGCCGCTTCCCCCTCCTTCATCCCACAGGTCACTTCCTGGTAGCGCGACCGTCGCGCTAGCACCCCGCCCCTTCCTTTCCCAGTGCAGCCTGGGAGCTGTAGGCTGTGCTGGGGAAAGGAAGCACGACCGGGCCAGCTTGTTCAGAGCACCGCATGCAGGTAAGTGTGCAAGGGCCCCACAAGCATTGAGCAACTGCGCAGTATTTTCGGCTTAGAGCCGAAAATAAGAAAATGCACAAGCGTCCTGCTTTAGGCTCCTGAGCGTCACGTGAGTGGGAGTGTGTCATACGGACCAATGCTCCCATTTAAGCGATGCTCAAGGGGCCCTTGCGCAAAAAAACTTGTGTGTGAAAAGGGCCAAAATAGTGTATTATATTAGGGTACCATATGAAGTTTATCCAAGTTCTGTTTGGTTCAACAAGTGAAGTAGATCATCATACAGAGCTTTAACTTAGAATGAAAGAGTTATAAAATGCTACTAGAGTCCAAAAATACAAAAAGCGTAGACAAGAGTAGACAGATCACATTTACCTAAGCAGATGGAGGATGGATGGTAATTAAGTATTTATTAATGCCATAGAAAGATCCTGGTATGTGATTTTGATAATTTCCCATAACAGGGGAACAGAGATTCAGTGCTGAAAAGGAACTCTTATGACAAAGAGAAATCAACAGAGGAAATATCATAATAACCACATAAAATTTAATGATTCTGTCATTTTGAGTATTGTTTACCATTTTGCAAGATTCTCTCACACAAAGAATACATTGCATCTAGGAAATATTTTGTTAGTAATGACTAAGTGTATTATTAGGAACTTTCTCCAGTCTGATAGTGATGGTCAACATTATAAATGAGCTAAAAACAAATCCAGATAAATTCAGGAGAAATGGCAGGATTAATGGCTAGGACTGGCAAGGTGTCCGTGCATTTGAAACTACCAGAGATTTGAAGTGATTTGACAGAGGCTGGTGTATACAGTCCTTCCTCCACATTCGTGGGTTTGCCCTTTGCAAATTTGATTATTTCCGAGGCACGTGCTTGCCTCCCACCCTCATTTTCCTCCTCCCACCCCTTGCATTTCTCACCCCAGGGTTGCCAGGCTTGTGTTTAAAATGGATCTTTTTTTTCCTTTTGAGTGAGCAAAGTCCCGCTCCCATGGCCTCTCTGGCTACACTTTCTGCTATGTATTGGTTGCTGATTGGTCAGGTGCTTTCCTTGCTCCTACCCCTTTCTTTTCAAGATGGCCACCAGAAGTAGTTAGAACTTTGGAACTCCCCTGTTCTGTGTCTGAGGGGAAAGTACTGGTAAGCCTTTTAGGTTGTCTTTTTCCCCCACACCCTCAATGCAGAGTCAGAGGGAAAGGAATGGGAAGAGGGAATCTCCAGAGGGGAATGGGAGGGGAATCGTGGCAGTGAGGGTGTTATTCATGGTTTTTCCACTTTCACATGGGTTCTGTGCCCCAAATCCTTGTGAATGTGGAGGGACTACTGTATACTATGCAGTGCCTCTGCTTTAATAAGATTCCTCAAGAATTTATGTCTGGTCATAGCAGTGAACTGATTTTCTGGTAGGACAGACCACTGGTCTTATCAAGAGATAGCATTTCTAGTATAAAATGGGCAAGACAACCATCTCCAACTGTTATGTCACATAGCTTAATTTACTACAACAGTCATATTCCAAACCTACACATCCAGCTCACATGGCCACAGGTATATTGCCACTATGGGGGGGGGGAGGCCAGAGAAACTTCTGTGTGGTTGTCAATGACCCACACTACATCCAGAATGCAATGCATGACAGAACTTTAAAAAAAATTACTTATTTAGACTGCTACTCCTGAAATTCAGTGAGCACAACTTTTTGGGTTATTCCTTTATAGTATAAAAAGCTTTGAAATGTCAGGAAAAAATAGAAGCTTGCCAGTCCATTCTAGAACAGTCCTGGAAAAGGTGGTGCTAAACAGACATGCCATAGACTGGGAGCCCATATCCTGCTTTTCCAATGCTACATATATGGTTCTGAGCTGTCAATGTCATGCTGAAGGGCAGAAGTTATCCTACAGGTCAGGAAAGGATATATGTAACCCTTTGTGCAGCTTCCTAGAGCGCCTCCCCCTCTGTTTTAATGAAATTCTGAGAATTATGCCCCTAGAAGCCTCTAGGATGCCTGGTTTCTTGGCTAAAATTAGCTGACAATCTGCATCTTGTTTTAACACCCCACACTACTTTTAAGCAAAATCATAAATGAGACCTGGAGGGATTGGGAATGGGTGGAAAATGGTGTGGATGCACTTATACATTAAATGGCCACTTCTTCATATTGTATCTGCATCATTTTGTGAAATTTGGTTTTAAAACATGCACCTTCATTACGTCTCCCTTCGTTAGAGGTTCAAGCAACATTGAAAAGGATGCATATTCTTTAGCCATTAGGATTCAACTGCGACTTAATCCATCACCTATGTTAACTATGCTTTCAACAAAAGAAAACAACAGACAGTAAAACAAATCATGAAAGATCCTGTCATCAATAGAAACAAGCTAATCAGTAGGAGGAGAGCCCCACACAGCGTCGCGATGCCCATTACATGGAGCCACAGTGCCCATTCAGTGGGCAAATTCCTTTCAGAGGAAGAAGCTTTTCTATATTACTTGCTGTGTTATGGAAGTGGAAAAATGGTTTTGGGGATCACATTCATATGATATCATGCCCAGAAACTTTGTAGTGGTAGCAGGAACAGTGAACCACGCAATCACAACTTTTGTGGTATAGGGAAACTGCACTGCCCACGCCCCTAGCTGCCACCATTAGTCAGCAGCAGTGGCTCTCTCTGGTGTGGGAGGGTGTCAGAACATCCTCCTACATCATGCAGACCTGTAACGCCAGAAGGCAAAGCATAGTTTCCCTTCTATCATTAAAAGGAAGCATTATTAAAACACAATGTCTCAGATAATTTTGGTGACTAATTTAATGAGAGAAAGCTAGGGGCATTGTAAAAGGGGAGTTTTAGAGCCACAGGGAGTTCACGTGGATATTGGGGACAAAGACTAGACTTCCTCAATCCAGAGAGAACCCCATAAAAAAGTAACTTCTTATTGTAATGGATTTAATGCTCTCTTATCAAGGAGAAAATCCACCTGATCACCAGGCACATAATACATAAGCAGCTACTGCCCACCCAGACAAAATCAAAGATTTCTGTACACCGCTGCATACACTTTATGGTTTTCATGCAGCTACTGACATATGAAAAATGCATGAACCTGATGATGGTGGCTGCATGTACTCAATCAGCCACAGATCTAGAACCAACACATTGGCACTTCATATAGCCTGGGCAGTGTGCAATCAGTGGATATGAATGGATGTACTTGGCACTGAGTCTTAGGGCAATGTGAAGCGGGGGCCAGGGATGAAGCCAACAGTTCGAGGGAAACGCAAATTAGCAGGCCAAGCTCTCATTGCCCAGTTATGAGCTTGGGTTGACTCAGGAAAACCAGCTAAAGTGAACCTAATTATATATTTTTTAAAAAACTATATCCTGCTTTTTCTTTAATGAGCTCAAGAAGACATACATGATTCTCCTCCCCACTTTATCCTGACCTTGCAAGACAAGTCAGGCTGAGAAAGAGAGTGTATGGCTTAAGGTCATCTAGCAAGGTTCACGGTGTGCTGTGGAGTCCTGGATCACATGCTGGATGACTCCTCTAACTTTTCTGGTTTCAGAGAAATGTCCCTGGTGAGGTGTCCAATCGTAATCCTAAAATACCCAGGTTGAGGGCTCTTGCTCCTTAATCTTTTACTTAAAATAGTATGAATCTTACATGCTTGCTCTCTGGGTTACACATAATTTCCTATTGACTGCCTGCCAGCTGTAATGTAATTTATGGACAGGATGCTGTAGTTTACATGTTTCATTTACGTAGCTGTTTGCTCTGAGCTATTACAATTATTCTCCTGACTCGTCCATATTAAATTTCCTTTCTGAACACACAGTCTCAGGTATCAAACAGTGTGTACCTACTGTACACATAGTGACACATATCCTATAGGCCAGGGGTGGGAAGAGTGATATGATGCCACATATGCCCTCCTCAAATCTGTTTTTTTGTAGCTCTTAACCCTTCCATATTTCTCAGATCATACTTTTATGCCCCCTGTCTCACACAGACTACTTCATCTGGAAGCTTCCAGGAGCAAAAATTTAGCTATTAAATAGGCTGTAAGGTTTCCCTGCACTGCTAAACAACAACAACAAAAAGCGTTTTTCAAAACCAGGGGAAAAATGGACTTCTGTCACTTCCAAATTTGTTTCTGGTATTTTGGGCAATTTGTGTGGCCCCTTGAAAGTCCCAGGAACAAAATATGGGCCCTGAACTCACTACAGTTTACACTTCTGCTGAAGGCTGAAATCATCATCTTCATTCAATTAAAACAATGGAATTAATAGCATCACAGGACATTTTCCATATGGATAACACACATTCCTCATCTTCTTTCAGTATGATGGTCCACCCACCAAATCAAAGAAAATGTTTATACAAAATCTAGCCAACAAAAAGCAGATCAAAAGCTGTTAAAACCATCACTGCAAAAGCCAGTGTGCTGTTCTCACAGGTACACCTAAACAATAGAAAGAATTGTAACAACTGATAGGATACTAGAACTGCATAACAATACAAAAGATGCAAAAAGATTTTAATACTCATCAGATTGTACTCACACACAAACAGGACAAAATTTTG
>CAOLHI010008092.1:0-10916 GCA_948474755.1 Ctenosaura bakeri | reverse complement strand
GTTAAGACCCTCTTCTCGGAGCCATCTTGGCTCCTCTTCGTTTCTTTGTTTCTCTCATGGCTGCTTTCTTCGCATGCTTCGGAATCCCATCAGAAGGATGGTGAGTTAAGACCGAAGATTCTCCTATTGATTAGTTAGTCAGGTAGCAAGCTTCAATACAGATGTAAATGAAGACGCCATTAGTAAAGTACTTTAAGTCTTTTATCCAAGCTACCTGTGTGTTTGTATTTACTTCGATTAAGCATTCCAAGCCACAAGTCATTAAACAAGCTTTTAACCACTTCTCTGCATAACTCTGCTAAATGATGGCTGAATCCTAACAGGTTTAGTCTCATTTCCTACAAATTTCATGATGGGTTTGCTGTAGGGTTGCCGTAAGTCAGAAAGCCGACCACCAGCACCACCAGCACCGCATGTTTTGGAATACTGCTATACTGCTTTTAGGGAATCTATATAACATAGGTAACGGGGAACATATACCTCACTTGCTGAAACAACTTTACCGACTACTGGTCTGCAAAGAACACAATTGAAAGTGGGGGTTATGACTGATAAGTCCTACATGTGTAACTGGCCATTTCTGCAATAGATTGTTATAGTGCTATTATTCCACTTTCAACATCCTATGGAATCCTAGGGTTTGCAGTTTAGGGAGGGGCCTAAACAGTTGTTGTTGTTGTTGTTGTTGTTGTTGTGTGCCTTCAGGTCATTTCCAACTTATATCATGCTGTTTTCTTGGCAAAATCTGTCCAGAGAGACTGTTACCTTTGTCTTCCTCTAAAGGGGAGAGAGTGTGACTTCCCCAAGGTCACCCAATGACTGAGTGGGGATTCAAACCCTGGTCTCAAGAATTGTAGTCCAATGCTCAGACCATTACATCACACCAGTGTGGTGTACTAGTTTTTAAAATCCTACTCTGAAAGTGTTTTTATCTGTTTTAAATTGCTGTTTCAGCTAGATTGTTTGTTTAATGGTTTGTAGCTGCTTCTCCTGATGCCAACACCCACACAAAAGCCTGTCTCTTAAGCCAGGCAGCTCCCCGTTTGGAGGGTTTCTGAGGTCCTGGAGATTTGGGTTCAGAGAAATGACATCTGCAGTCACTGGGCACAATGCACTCTGCATCCAAGAGAGCACTGCAATTGTCATTTCCCAGCGCCTGATCTTCAGCCCCTCTGAAACTCTCCTGCCTGGTTTAAGAGATAGGTTTTTGAGGTCATGTCTGGTCATAAACTATCATAAATGTGCATTTCCAAAGTTACAAGATTGCAAGTCCAGTTTATGGTCTTGTAAATATTTGAATAGGCTGCCCCCCACGCACACACACACTTGTTGTAACTGTATTTGCTTGTAAGCTTCCTTATGTTTCATGCTGAGAGAGAGGTAAGATATTAACTAGATAGATCAGTGGTTCTCAAACTGGGGGTCGCGACCCCTTTGGAGGTCGAACAACCCTTTCACAGGGGTTGCCTAAGACCTTGCTTCAAGCCCTTCTCAGGTTGAGCTTCTGACGTTCCAGAACCATCTCGCCCCCATTTTAACTAAGGGAAGAAAGTCGTGGCGGTGAGAGCCGGGAGCCCGTTCCCTCTCATGCTCTCTGACCGCGCATGCAGACTAGCCGACAGGAGAGCCGAGAGTGGGCACCATTAAAGCCCGCTGAGAGAAAGGCAGCCGAGCGAGCGACGGAAGAAATGGCAGCGCCCTTGGAGTGGGCTTCAATCTGCGAGAAGTTCCACAGTGCCCTCAACCTCTCGTACATGAAGTCGCAGAAGGACCCGGAGACCGAGCCCTATCACTCCAAGTATAGCGCCCGGGAGCTGCTCAAAGGCGTTAAGCAGCTGCCGGGCTCCGAGGAGGCGGGCGAGGCCGAAGGCATCCCGAGCGCAGGCAAGGATGGAGGCGATGGCCACGGCGGTGGCAGCGGCGAGGCGGAACGCCTGTGCGCTGTGCGGCTGGCTGTGGTCAAGTATGAGCTGGGGGTGAACCACACCGACACCTCCGTCCGGTCCAGCATGCGGGGAAGGCTGGGCGCGGTGCAGGGCATGGGGCCCGCCCTCACGGGAGCGACCCTCGGGGGCACAGCACGGCAACGGGGAGGCTGGGCGAAATTGCGGCTCCCTTCCCTGCGGGAGGTGAAGGGGCCACTGCTGCCCATTGGATCCCTCTTGCTGCACGCGCGTGCACCCGCTCGGGGAACACTCTGGCCCCGCGGCCAATGTGAGGGGCCCGGGTGCTCCCCGAGCGGGCTTGCACGCGTGCGGCGATGGGGAGGTCAGGGGGAACAATGGCTCCCTTCCCTGCGGGAGGGGAAGGGGCTGCTGCAGCCCATCAGGCCCCTCCCACTGCACGGGCACGCGCCCGCTCAGGGAGCACCCTGGCCCTGCGGCCAACACAAGTTCAGCATTGATTTTGATTGCCATATATAGAAGTGTTTAACAGCATGACCATTCAACAGCATTCTTTTACTGTATTTAATTTTTTTAAAAAGATGAACACACTAAAAAAATTATAAACATTATGTTTTATGTTCCTTAAATAATGTGTGTATAAATACATTTGCTTTGTGGTTATAGTCATGGTTCCAAAAGTTAATTACAACTTGATATTTTATCCATTCCAACTGTTCAATTTAATTTAAAGAAAAAGTGCTTTTCTAAAAGGTGGAAATAAAAGAAAATAGTTTTAAAGCTCTCCGCCTAGGAAGGCCGGGGTGCTCCCCGAGCGGGCACTCGTGCATGCAGTGACGGGGAGGCCGGGCAGAACTGCAGCTCCCTTCCCTGCGGGAGGGGAAGGGGCTGCCGCGGCCCATTGCGCCCCTGTCGCCACACGCGCGTGCGCCCGCTCAGGGAGCATCCTGGCTCCGCGGCCAGTGCGGCCATGGCCGCAGCCAGGAGCAGCCACTCGAGGGGCTGGGGGATGAGGCGGGACACGCCACTGTGTCGCTGCCCCCGCTGTTCCGGGAGGGAGGCGGCGGGAGAGGGCGGGGTCTCGGTGGCCGGCGGAAATCGGAGAAGAGCGAGAGGGGGGCCGGTGAGGAGAGGGTGAGAGGGTGTGGGCGCCCGGTCCGCCGACCCCCAACCCCGACCCCTCCTCAGCTCCCTCCTCCCGCCCCGTCTCTGGCGGGAAAAAGAGGGAAGTGGAAAAAAGAGGAAAGTGGAAAAAAGAGGAAAGTGGCCGCCCAGGCCAGTGGAGGGAGGGGGCGCACCACTGTCACCGGCAGCCGAGCCGCTTCTTCTGCCAGCCTCTGACGCTATCAGTGGGCACCGCTGGCCTGGGTGGGCAGCTCAGGGAGGCCGCTGTAGAAGCGATGCCCAAGCCGAGAAAGGGAGGGGACCGTGTCACGTCGGTGTATGAGTCCCCCTCTGAAGGACTGAGCCTTCAGCATTAACAGTAGGCCTTGGACCAAGCGGGGGAACAGCCTCCTTCTGCTTCTCCCTGCCACCGGACTGGCCCTCTCTTTCCATGTTTCGGGCTGAGCTCTGCCTCCGGGACTGAGGAGGCACAGCCCGCCCGGCACCATGTGGCGGAGACAGTGAGGCTCGAGCAGAGTCCTCCAGCCGCCTCCTCTTCCTCTGCCTTCCCTTCGCCCTGTGCCTTGAGAGTGATCCAGCTGGGCCCCATGGCCACCAAGGTGACGAGGTCCAGTGCCTGGTGCCTTTGTCTCCCGCCCAAAGGGACTTCTACTTCCACTCTTTCATAGCAGGAGGTAAAAACGGAGCAGCCCTCTGCGCCGCTAAGGGGGTGGCAATTGTTGTCCAGGCACAGTCGCTGCGGGGATCGGCTGGCTGCCTTTCTGCCTTTCCCACAGGGGCTGAGCAGTGACCACATGTTGGACCTGGCTTTGGATGCCACGCTTTCTCTTTCCATTGATGGGAATGTTAAATAGAGGACTTTTGCATGCCAGGCTTGTGTGGCACCAGCCGCCCGGAGATCCCATTATGCGCTCGGCGTAGGCATTGGTATGCAGCTGCAAGGTAGATCTTGATTCCATTAAAGTAGATGCCGCTTAAAGACACGTGGCTTTTCACTTCTTCACAGTTCAACTGAGGGCCGAGGCAAGGCTTGCTTCCTAAAGAAGAAACTGTAGCAGAACTGAGATAGAGACCCATGGTTTTAAGAAAATTGTTTATTGTTCCAGTGGGATCATTCTCCAAAGACTGAGCCCCGCCCCTTTACATTCAAAGCAACTGATACATCTCCAGTGCAAATACATCACATGTTTAAGACTGGAAACTGATGGGTTCCCACCAGTGTCTACAAAACGTTACAAACCTTCTGTAACGCTACCAATAGCTAGCACATCAAACCAAACTGATAACATTCCATTATACAAAGTTCCTCTGTCTCCTTCCAACACAGAGGGACTTCAATTGTAGAGGAAATTAACTGCTTTTCTCTCACATCCAGAGGTCATCTAGGCTGACCCGAAACTGCGTGTCCACCATATTCCCCCTTTTCTGCTGAATTCATTAGCAATTCAAGCATAACTATTGTGTTAGTTTGGCCTTGCCATTCAAGCATATACAGCAGCTTTTTCCTTCTATTACTCTAATCATTACAGATTGAAAACACTTCAACATGCAGAGTACAGACAGGCAGATTTACGAAGGCCATTATTTATGTACAAAGCAATTCTACAAACAGTGCTTTTACCCGTGCTTCCTTAGGAAACCAAATAATCATGTGCACATGTCTGCAGACTACAAGAATGATTTTCTAACATTGAATACTTCAGAATGCATTTTCCCTTTTCACATTTAAACTCATTTACATGATAGAAGATAGTCCAACCAATTTCATCCTGGGCTGACAGCCAACAATGCATCTACCTTACATGAAAAGCAACTCCCTCCATGGGGATCATGATGACTCCCAGCCTCTCAGATACATGTTGCCAGGATCATACCCATAGCTTTTTCATAAGCTCTTTTCATTCTTGCCCAGCCAAACTGTTTATCCCACATCTATATTGGTTGGTGTACTGGGTGAAAGGTGATACCCTCAGTGGCCAAACCAATTCATCCCAGAAGACAAACCATATATCCATTTACCATTGTAAAAGCTGGTTTTTTCCTAGAACTTATTTAAGGAGGACCAGCCCCCCTTTTCCCCTCATGATTCAATGAAATCATTGCTATGACTAAAGAAGAAATCAACATTGGGATATTTTCCTGGGCATGCCTGTGGAGATTCAGGGATTTCAAACTTTACATTACAATTGGGATAGTCTCCTGAGCTTAGTCCATGAGAACATACCCAGCCATTACTGACATTCAGGGTGCTCATGATCTGATTGACCAGTTGGTGAAATTGATTCATCTCCCAGCCTCCCTTGCCCAGCATCATCCTCAGCATCACCAACAATTACCACATACACATATCTTCCAATCCCACAGAACATCCATCTGTAGTGATAAAACAGGCAGGCCAGGCCTCCTACCCCTCCTATGCCTGCCACAACTCATAATATTGTCTCCAACATTCAGGATCTGGCCGTACATGGAGCAGTGCTTGTGTCTCTGGTAGCAACTGCAGTAGGGACCAGTCCTTATTCTTCTTTCCTCTCCAGGTGGAGATCTGGCCATGCGCAGATAAAGGGCCTAGTCTCAGGTCTTCTTACTTCTTTTCTGGTGATTTTCAGCTTCAGAGGTTGCCCTATGTTTGGGGCAACAGTCAAAGTGAGCCTTTTATCCTAGTGTTATACACCCAAGGCTTCATCCTAGCCACCTTTACCACAGTGGGAGTTGTCACTATTACCTGATAGGGTCTCCTCCACCCATGACCAAGTTGCCCCAATCCTTCACCCATATCTCCTGGTTGGAAGGAGTATGCCTGTGTCTGTAGAAAGGGGAGTCCCTATTCTAACATTTACTCCCTTGTTTTACTCATAGCTTTCCTAATGCACTAACTCCTTCCTGTAGAGTTATGTTTCCTAATTCCTTTGTGCCTCTCCTTAATCCACCCAAAAATGGCTTCATACTTTGGCTAAAAAGGGATCAACCTTATGGTTCTATGAGGTGCGCACCTTATCCTATGCCTTATCATAATGGGGCTCTGGGAAGAACAAAAAGCACTCCTGGTTTCTCTGTTGTGGGCTGCACATGGAATAAAAGTGAAGAGTCTCTGTAAAATGTGCTAGGAGGTGGTATCATACCACTTGCCCTGTGTTGGCATCCATCTGTTGTCTGGACCATACATGTTGAACTACTGTGTCTTCAGGATTTTGTTTCATCCTCTCCACTTTTCTTGAGTTCTGAAGTCTGCAGGTACAATGTGGCTTCCCAAGTGATTCCTTGAACAGTGGTTTAATCTTGGATGATCTTGTGGACAAATGCAGGTCTGCTGTTTGAGCCTATATGGTGTGGGCTTTTTAGGGCTGTCGTTGGTCTCCTAGCTGTCTCGCAGCCTTCAACTCTCCCTTTTCTCTGCCTTCTCAGTCAGAGTCCTTCAGCTGAAGTTTCACTTCAGCCTGGAGGGGTGCTCTATCGCCTCTTCCGTCCAGCTCAGAGATGCGCCATCACCTCTTCTCCAGCTTGCTCGTAGGGGTGCTCCATCACCTCCTTTAGTATAGGATGGGGGACACGTGGCTGGATAGCAGTACGTGTGAAAGGGATCTAGGAGTCTTCATAGACCACAAGCTGAACATGAGTCAGCAGTGTGATGCGGCAGCCAAGAAAGCCAATGCAATTCTTGGCTGCATCAATAGGAGTATGGTGTCTAGATCAAGGGAGGTAATGGTACCACTCTATTCTGCTTTGGTTAGACCCCATCTTGAATACTGTGTCCAGTTCTGGGCACCCCAATTCAAGAAGGATATTGACAAGCTGGAGCAAGTCCAGAGAAGGGCAACCAAAATGGTGAGAGGCCTGGAAGCCATGCCCTATGAGGATAGACTTAGAGAGCTGGGCATGTTTAGTCTGCAGAAGAGGAGGTTAAGAGGGGACATGATAGCCATGTTTAAATATTTGAAGGGATGCCACGTAGAGGAAGGAGGGGGCTTGTTTTCTGCTGCTCCAGAGACCAGGACAAGGAGCAATGGATTCAAGCTGCAGGAAAGGAGATTCCACCTGAACCTCAGGAAGAACTTCCTGACAGTCAGGGCTGTCCGGCAGTGGAATCTGCTGCCTCGGAGTGTAGTGGAGTCTCCTTCCTTGGAGGTTTTTAAGCAGAGGCTTGATGGCCATCTATCGGGAGTGCTTTGAGGGTGTTCCTGCATGGCAGGGGGTTGGACTGGATGGCCCATGTGGTCTCTTCCAACTCTACATTTCTATGATTCTATGATTCTATGATTAGCCTACTGGGGCTGTGCCAGGGAGCCTTTTCAATTGCCGCTCTATCGGGAACTGGTGGGGGGGCTCCTTCGCAATTTGGACTGCCTTGCATCTAGGACTCTATCTTCCCTGTGGTCTCTATGCTGCCAACTTCTCCTTCCAGGATGTCACAGCTCCAAGCCCTCGCCCTTCTCTGTCTGTGGGATGAGGGACAAAAGAGGGACAAAACCTTTTCCGCAGGTGCCTCAGCCGGGGGTTGGGGAAAACCACTGTAGCCATACGCTTCTCCCGGTCTCACTCTCTTCTCTTTCATGCAGACGCCGGCAGGGGCTCTCACTCCTTATTGCTGCTGATTTTGCTGCTTCCCCCATCTGTCCCCTCAGTGGGGAGGCAGGCAGACAGGCGAGCAGGCGAGTGAAGAAAGGGTGGAGGCACGGGGCTTGGCTGTTTCCTGAAGAGTCACTGCTGGAAGCATCTTCAGACAAGGTGTGCCTGGTGTGTTAAATTCCTCTGGGGGGGCCATCTACTACTTTACTTCTCTGTTCCTTACATTTGTAAGCCTTAGGGGGAATTATTCAGTTACTACAGTTCCCATGTGTCCAAAGTTCTATGCCAACTGCTTTTCCAAAAACACGATGTCAGACAGAGTTTTGCAGCCTTTTAAAAATTCCATCTCCTCTGACAGTAGGAAAAAGCCAAAAATCAGTCATTCCTGAAGTTCCCTTCCCTTTCTGTTTGATAAATTACAGAGAGCAGGTTTTCTCCAGCAAGGAAGAGGGGTGGTGGTGGAGGTGAATGGATGGAAGTTCTTTGTGTTGCAAATTGACAGCTCATTGAATCTATACTGAGGCAGAGGCAGGGCTGCTTTTGTTCCTTTTCTAAGACATGAGAGAGTTTACGAGGAAATCAGACTTGCTTCTACGAGGCATGCATATATCTAGGTGGGATGATTTTAATCTTGCATTGTTTGCTCCTTTCAATGCCTTGCCTTCAGCCTGGTTTAAAGGTTCATTTTCTCATTTACACACTAACAGAATTCTTATTTTAGCCAAGTATCTTGGCTTAAATGGGTTTGCCAGTCCCTTGAAAACAGGAATCTTTCTCACTACTTTCTCCCTAGTAACATTCCTCAGTACTAGTTTCCCTCAAGGGTTAACCTGAGCATCAGAGCCTGAGGAGGAGGAGGGGCCATGGGGAAATGGAGCGGCTTCAAGCAAGACAGAAAGAAAACAGAAAAACCTTTTCTTTCCTGGGATTTTCCTACATACCTTGAAGCAGAATCTGATTGAAGCAGTGTCTGTCAACTGCCACCCTCCACCCAGATCTTTTCCCAAAACGACAACACACAGTAGGGGAGGGGGTGAGCTGAGTGTAATGGGGTCCCAACAGCTCGAAACAATGAGGTAGACAAATTTCACGCATGCTGACTCAAGCAGCCAGAAATTTCCAGTGGTCTGCAATTGAGAACTGCAGTGTCAGTCACGCACACACCTTTTGTTCAACAAACACAGCCTTCCACAGCCTCCCATTTCCCTGTGTGTCTATGGAATCCTGCGGTTTCATTGGCCCCTCAGCCAATATACTCGGGCTGGATTCCAAGGGGGTGATCAGTCCCCTTCTTCTCCCCAGTGTACCCACACTTTAGGGGGAGGCCCTTTGACACACTTACCTATGGCTGTGTTCTGTGGCTGTGTCCTGTATCAATTTTCCAAACCGTTCATGAGAAGGCAGAGAAAAAAGAGAGTTGAAGGCTGTGAGACAGCTAAGAGACCAATGATAGCCCTAAAAAGCCCACACACCATATAGGCTCAAACAACAGACCTGCATTTGTCCACAAGATCATCAAAGATTAAACCACTGTTCAAGGAATCACCTGGAAAAGTCACATTGTACCTGCAGACCTCAGAACTCAAGAAAAGTGGAGAGGATGAAACAAAATCCTGAAGACACAGTAGCTCAACATGTATGGCCCAGACTTTGGAGAAAGGATCTCACTGGGACATTGTGCACAATAAATCTTTTTTCTAAAAACGATGGGTCTCTATCTCAGTTCCACAACATATTTTGGGGGCTCGTCCGGGATAGATGGGCCTTTTTTAGCCCTCTTGAAGCGGCAGCTACTTCCTCTGGCATTTGTGCACCATTGATAAGGACCTAGGCTGCCCCTGATTCTTTTATTGGATGGTCCTCCCAGTGGGGGTGTAAAGCCAGGGGAATGGTTGCCAGCCAAAGAACCCAGGAACGGTTTGGAAAATTGATACAGGACACACACACACACAGTCACAGAACATCCATAGGTAAGTGTGTTAAGGGCCTTCCCCTAAAGTGTGGGACACTGGGGAAGAAGAGGGGTCTGATCACCCCCTTGGAATCCAGCTCGAGTATATTGGCTGAGGGGCCAATGAAACCACAGGATTCCTTAGACACACAGGGAAATGGGAGGCTGTGGGAGGCTGTGATGTGAAAGTGTGTGCATGACTGATGCTGCAGTCCTCATAGCAGACCATTGGAACTTCCAGCTGTGTGAGTCAGCAAGTATAAAATTTGTCTACCACATTGTTTTGAGCTGTTGGGGCCTCTAATCCTCACCTCAACCCCCCTCTCTCACTGTGTGTTGTCGTTTTGGCGTGGAAATGGGTGGGTGAAGCAGCCAACAGGCTCTGCTTCAATGTATGTTGAAAAACTTCAAATGAAAGGGTTAAGTGGAAACTGCATTTTCTCTGTACTTTTTGAGGTCAGATAAGGCTTTAATGTATGTAGGAAAAGGTTTCTCTATTTAATGTATGTAGGAAAAGGTTTCTCTGTTTTCTTTCTGTATTGCTTGAAGCTGCTCCATTTCCCTACAGCCCCTCCCTCCTCCTCCTCAGGCTCTCAGGTTTAACTCTATAGTTGCTGTTTTTGGACTAGAAGTTCATATAGCCAAGTGCCTTGGCAAACTAAGGCCATTTCCGCACTACGGTGTTAAACTGCTGTTATTCCACTCTCAATGCCCTGTGAAATTCTGGGCTTTGTAGTTTACTGAGAACAAAGAGCTCTTTGGCTGAGAATTCAAAGTGCCTTTCCCTAAACTTAAACTACAAACTCCAGAATTCCATAGGAGGTTGATAGTGGAATAGCAGCACTTTAACACTGTAGTGCGGAAATGGTCTAAGAATTCTGTTAGTGTGTAAATGAGAAAACAAACCTTTAGGGACAGGGAATAGTGAAAAGGAAAAGGGAGGCCTGATCTTGAATAGTGGGTCTCTATCTCAGTTCCGCAACAGAATGAGGGTAATAAGAATTCTACAATTCTCATGTAAACTTTCCAATGGAAATTAAATAAAACAAAATAGAAGTGGATAAAAATGAATACATACCGGTATATCCAATTCTAAAGCCTTAAAAATTAGGCTTTAGCATTTTAAATGAACAAATTGGTTGAGGAGCAAAATTACTGCTCTAAAACTATTCTCCCAAATTAAAATAATAAGAAGAAACAATAAGTGATAGCTAATAAAAACAGCAGACAAAGGAGGAAAATTAAAAAGAAGACCATCACTACATACAAGGAATTTTGTTTTCAAGGCTTTCTTGGGATTCCTCAGGATTGGTTCCTTTCACTCCATGAACAAAACTTTGTTGCCTTAATAAAGTTATACTACATTTTTT
>CAOLHI010008090.1:0-11210 GCA_948474755.1 Ctenosaura bakeri | reverse complement strand
ACAAACAGCTTATTGCTTGGAATAAAAAAGCAATATACATTGTCCTTTTGCAGTTATTACTATCTGGAATCACATGGTTGATTCTAGTAGCAATATATCATGTATAAATGAAAAGCCATTACAAGATCTGAAGGTATATTGCTAAGTTCATACTCATTATGATCCTGGTGTTCAGAGTGGGTCAGAATCTGAAAAATTACCAGCAGAAGGCACAAAGATGTTTTTGACGGCTTGTCTGTTTTCTTAGAAACTGAACTAAGATGTTTTTGATGGCTTGTCTGTTTTCTTAGAAACTGAACTATAGCCTTCCCAATGTGAAGGCACTTTTTGTTGCATGTATGCATGAAATGGACCTTCTGGTCATTTAGGAAATCCCTTGTATAAAACTGGAAGTAGTTTTACTCAACTATTCCTGTAAAGAAGCTCCCAAAGTATCGTACAGATGATCAGTAAAAACAAGACAGTCCCTGCCTGTAGGCTTACAATGGAAAGAAACATATCAAAAAAGAAAACAGGAATGAAGGAGAGAACAATAATAAAAAGGCAGTCTTTGGTTTGTAGGCTCACAATCTGAAAAGGCACAGCACAAAAGGAAGCAATGAATTTGGTGGAAAGAGGAAAACAAGCAAACGTACAGTGAACCCTGTATTCATCTACTTAAAAGCAAGCTCCATTAAATTTAATGGCACTTACTCCCAGGGAAACATGTAGACGATTGTAGTCTTGGGCACCAGTTTGTAAAGTTATGAATTTCTTCCATCCAGAAGTAAAACCGTTAGGGGAGAGGAAGAGTCCTGTGGAGCCAAACTCTCACCACAGCCAGTGGTATGGCTTTAGTTACCTCCTTCCCCTTGACTATAATTTGATGAAATGACATGCTCAAGTTGTACATTCAGGGGATGTGGAGCTTCTTGATGCCTTGGCTGCAGTCAAACAGTCCAGATGCTCAGGCTGTTTTCTGAGCTGTTTCATTTTCCCTTTGTTGCTTCACTGGAGAAGTCCTTTAACGAGAATGAGATTCAATTCATAGCCCAGGAATAATGAAGATCCCTTATATTCCTTCTAGTGTAAGACCCTATTTACACTTTGAAAACGCTGGACCCTTTGAGGTGCAGGAAGCTGCAGTAGTGAGAAAGAACACCCATTCCCCTGCCAGGCCACAAGAGGAAGAAAGCATAAAGGCTCAGGCCCTTTCCTCACTATGCTGTTATAGTGCTATTATTCTACTTTCAATATCCTGTGGAATCCTGGGGTTTGCAGCTTAGGGAGGGGCCTTTATAATTCTCAGCCAGAGAGCTCTTTGGCCTCAGGAAACTACAAACTCCAGAATTCCATAGGATGTTGAAAGTGGAATAATAGCACTATAACAGTGTAGGGCAGAAATGGCCTCAGACTCAGCATAAGACCAGCAGAGAGAATACTTTGCTCTAACATAGGTATGAAAATTCATTTCCTGCATGCAAGAACTTGATTTCAAAAGTTTTCTCTTGCTTTGGTGACATTACACGTGTTTTTGTGCATTTTCATCCCCCCCCTTTTTTTAGAAAGATAACTTTTTATGCTGAAAACTCTGCATTTTGAATATTTCTGCAAGGTATCAACATTTGTATGCTGGGTTTTATTTGTTTGTTCCTTGTATTTTATTTTATTTTATTTTATTTGTCTTGCACATAATGAAGAATTTTTTAAAAAAAATAGAAACACATGCATAGTGGTAAAAATGTATAGATTCTGAGAACAATACATCCCAACATTCCTGCCTGGGAGGATTTGGAGTGTCAGCGTTAGTAACATCAGTGTGTGTGTGTGTGTTTTACTGCCCTGGAAAGAGCAGAGGTCACATAGAATTTTATGTATCATGCATCAAAATAACTTGGCTTGTTGCACTCAGATGGGGTGCCACTTGCTATTCTGCCACAGGCAGCAAAATGCCTTGAGTTGGCCCTGCAAAATAACCTCAGTGGCATCAAGTAATCTGGACAGCTGAAGCAAGGGAGCTGTTCTACATGACAGTGACACTGGAAGGCTAACATCTTTTGAGATATTTTGGGAGCGCCAAAGCAGCATCAAAGAAGAATCTTAAAAGATATTGTAATGGTGGGTGCTTGTCCAAGAAATCCTCCTCACTCACCTGTTACTACTTTTCTCATTTGAAGTCCTGGAAGATTGTGAGTTGGCATGCTGGTACTGCCTCATCTTCTCTTTCTTTCCTGAACTGAGAAGGCAATGGCATAACATAACAGTGGGAAGACAGAGCTCAAATAACTAATCAGAAGTTGGTTAATGCATGTACTAAGGAGCTAGCAGTATATGCTAAACAATTCGTATGGTAGCTAAAAGGGCTGCAAGTTAATACTGCTCGCTACTTCAGTTTGGACTATTGTTGTGTGAAAGACATACAAGCAAAGTCAGAATTAGTATATATAGTATGACTCTCACAAATATTTTTCCTGGCTAAAGGGACCACTTTGTAAGAAAAGACAAGCAACCAACTGTTACCCCAAAACATAGGTGCCACAAGGGCCAATCCACAAGACTAGTACCTCCTTGCAAAGGTGGGGAATTAATTAGCTCAAAACTTAACAAGAGGCTAACAAGAGGGGGGGAACTTAGCAAGATCTTGCTGCCAATGTTTACGGACTCACGCAGGAAAAGAACCAGCCAGAGATTCAAAACTAAGCTAAAAATGTATTTTATTGAGGAGAATTCACTCATGCACACACACAAGATACACACAATCACACATTCACACAAGAGCTAACTGAAGGAGAAAGGGAAGAAAAATTATGTATAGAGAGGCTGAGGGGTTTGTTGGGATTTATACTTACCAGTCCAAAAGAGTAGTGAAGAAGATGAAATGTGACTTAGACTTCTGTTTAAGGGCAGGCCAGATCAGGATTCAGAGCGACATAATGGGGTCCAGCATTTAATCTGACTGCATCTGACTTATCAAAACCAAGGGTTTATATACTCTGTTTTCTTCCCTGAAAAGGTGTGAGTTGACTGCTCTCCCAGCCTAGTGGACAATGGGAGCTGCAACACAGACAATCAGGACTGAAATGTCTTGGTTGAGTGGGGGTTTCTGGGCCAGGCTTGGTAGGAAATGCACACAGCAGGGGTCCTGGTCTCTGTACCTGGCCACCTTTTTGTTTTCTGAGGTTGGCAGTTGATAGGATTAGCTTAGAGCCATTAAGTCAGGCTTTCTTGGCTTTCTTGGCTTTTGACCTGGCCACCCTGGGGTTACTGTTACCCTTTTCTTTGCCAAATCCTGTCCCAGGTTTTACAACTTTGATATAAAATTAATCCAGCCCACCAGAGAGGTCCCTCGGATGTGCACATAGGTAAAAGAAACAGCCATACATTCAAAAAGGAGAAAAATCCAGACCAGGCCAGTATACCCAGTCACGTAGCAACAGAAAGACCTCATGGTATATTGCCCTGATGGACAAATGGCATGTAACCATTTGAGGGGTCCACTTGAAGGTAATTAAAAGTGTTGGGCACAGGAAGTAATAAAAAGCTTATTAAACCATCTCCAGATGCCCATACCACAGCTTCAAAGCAGAGGAAGATCCTGTTATTTAGATGATCTTCCGATATCAGAAAAAGCCAGGTGTGGAGATGTTTTGGTCTTCTGCCCTGTTTGTTTATCCTGGGAAAGGATTTTGTCTTCAAAGAAAATGATCCATCTTCATAAAAAGATGGAAACACATCTGGCTTCTTCAAGGCATGTTCACAATATAAATATCTAGACACAGTTCCTCATTCTTTTGGAGTTCTTTGTCCTGGGAGTCCTTTTTCCTTTGGAAGTTCTTTTTCCTTCGGAGTAAGATGCATTTGGAGTGTTAAGTGAGAAAACTCTCTCTCAGAACTGCAAAAACAATGGAGATGGTAACCAGCTTACATTTACAACACAATGGACTCCCCTCCTCACAGGAGTGGCTGAAATCATCTTTTCTTCCAGCTGAAGGATTCTGGATTGGTATCGTATGTCATCAAATCCTTTCTGTTTCTCTCTCTCTTTCTTAATTTTCATCTCTTTTTCTAACTTTATAGTCTTGTATGCTTGGAGTGTGAATGAAGCTGAGTGTATGAAATTTAACTTTCTATAGGCTTGTATACTTGTTATAGTGAGTGTAGCTGAGTTATTGTAGGGACTTTTACATCTGTGTTAATAAAATACTTACATTTGAACAATTGGTGTGATTTTCTCTGGACTTGACCTGGATAAAATTGGGTTGCAAGATCCTGCTTAAGTTACCCTGCCTCTCGTAAAGCTAAACAGTGCTCTGAACTAATTTCCCCACAATTTTGATAGATTTTGGGAATCCCCTTAAGGGAGCCCCAAGCAATCAGGGTAACATTACCTTTTGGCCTGTTTTCAACAAGGGTTCCTTCTTCCACATGACTTCCAGTCAGTGTACATATTTTATATTTTATGCCAACACATCTGCCAATTAATATATTTTGCCAATTAGACCATAGCAAAATTGTTGTGGTGTACGGCCTGGTAACACAACTTCTAACATCAATGATGCAGATGTTATTGTTACGTGCCAACAAATTGACTGTGGTTTATGGGAATTGTATCCTGCATTTGTCCTGGTACGATTTCTTCTGAGGAGGTTTGCCGTTCCCTTCTCCTAAGGCTGAGAGAGTATGATCCAATGGGTTTCTATATCTGAGCAGGGATTCAAACTCTTGAGTTCTAGTCCAACATCAAACCACTAACTCGTTCTCTGTAGACTCTCCCTGAAAATAAGTGTGTAAAGTAGATTATGAATCTGATTTAGCTTCAGCATTCTGAAATATGGTTGTCAGCAAGATTCCCTGTTGTGCAACTGTGTAGATTCTCTTTGCTGTTGGCATGTCATCATAAATATCACTATTCTAGAGCAGGCAATTTCAGTCAGTCCAGGAGCCAATTTTCTGCTGTGGAGCTGTGGTAGAGGAGGGTACAGACCACCAAAAATGCTGAAAATTAAAACAAAAAATGCACTTGTAACAAGCATTTTTTTAAAAATGTTAAACCACGCAGTCTTGGAGGCTGCATGCAACCTTCAAGGAGCACTTTGCCCATCTGTTTGCTAGAGAAACAGCAGGAAGAAATGTAAGGTATCACAGGAATACTGGAACAACATTAAGTACATTTCTCATGAGTGTCAGGAAATGGGAGCTCACTGCCATCCCCAGGAGAGCACTCTGTCTCTGCCCACTCATTTATGATTTCTTTGAGGACAGGTTGTCATGAGAACTGCCAATAAATCAGCTTTGATCATTAATGTGCGCAGGTGATGGAATGAAGACCTATATATTCTCATAGGTGCAGGAACAGCATTTTATAAGAGACACATATGCGGGCTATTCTGGTGTTCTTGTGTGGGGTAGACCCACCTGCTGTCTTTCTGTCTGCATTATGCACAGCAGGAAAACCATGTAGGCCATACATTCAGAGGAGGACAGATGCATATGAATTTTTTTCATATAGATGTATGTAAAAGTTAGAGGTGGAAAAAACACTCAAATATATTTTCCCCAAATAGTCAAACAGGAGTTTCTCAAGTGTTGGAAAACCATCTTGAGGAGAATCCTGGGCCAACAAGAATCTTTGCAGATCAAGGCTCTTTCCACATGACAACCACATCTCGGCATGGAGTCGCAAGAGGAGCAAGACCACAATGACACTTCTGCAGGATGTCGCCACAGCCCCACTCTTTTCCCATCACCAGCCAGTGTGATTGCAGGGTAAATCGTTGATGGAGTTTCTTTGTCAATGACTCCCAATCACATAATGCTCCTGTCCTTCCCAGTCATGCAGAAGGGCAGGAAGCACAATTGAGGCACTTCCTGCCCCAGCGCAGCATGGGAAGGGGTCTGGCTGCACTGTGGAAGGCAAATGTGTGTAACTTCTGCTCCCTTCTGCAGGAAGCCAGTCGGGTGTGGAGGGAAGTGTTCCCATCTTGCTCTCTTCTCGCCAAAGGTGCTGCAGGGACAGCAACTGGAGGATGATGGGATCAGGTAACGTGCAGAAATGGCCTTAGACTTATTCTGCACAAAATCTGCATATGGCGCTTTTGCATAGAAAACAACATTTTCTGTGCAGGAAGCAGCGTTTGCTACAGAAGATAATATTTCTGTGCACATATATTGTTTTGTCCAGAGAAAATTCCATTCCTGTATAAGAAATTCTATTCTTGGCATGTGTGTGTGTGCACACCTTTTCTGTCCAATATGTTTGACATGACAGCATTTTCTGCACAGGAACAACATTTTTTGTCCAGAAAACAAACCCACATGCAAATATTGTGCAGAAGAGATCCTGAATCATGAATAGTCTTGAAAACTGCAGTTTTCTAACACTTTCTTACAGCAGGAAGAAAATTGCTAAAATTACTCAATGATTCTTTTGAGATATCCACAGTAAGACTCCTGCCTTCTACATCCTTCAGGATTCTCCCAGCCATAGCTGTACAGAAGAGCCAAAGTTCTCATATACTTAACTATCTCTGAATAACAGGGTGTTATTTACAAAAGTCTATAAATAAAATGTAATTTCAGAGTTTAGATAATAAATAAGAGGAGATCAATGCAAGCAGCAATAGTAATATCAGAATAACCAATTGTTTTCAACATTTAAGTAAACATAATTTTGTATAAACAGCAACATATCTCAGTAACACAGTCTCTCATCTCTTCTTCTTGAAAACAAACTATGCATTTGCCAAGTTACTTCTCTTATTTCTTCTGCTTCTCTCACTTTCTGAGTGTCAGATTCTCAGCTTCAGTTAAATATGATGCAGGTGGAACTTTTGTTCTTCTGGGAGGAGACAGTTCTGTTAATAAAAGTAATTTACCTACACTATTGAAATCATTTGTTCACACTCTACTGTCTACTGTATCACTGCAGAGGAGGAAACTGTGCAGCCCTCCAGATGCTGTTGGACTGCCCTGATCAGCATAGCTAATAGTTAAGAATGCTGTGGGTTTACATTTACACTTATATTTACAATTCAGTAATATCTTGAAGAGGGTGGAGTAAATTTACCATGCAGCCCAGAAGGTCCCAGAGTTAGGGTGGATAAACAAACTACACCTCGCCATAACTCTAGGTGGACACGCAGCTGACTTGAACCCCCAAACACAAGGTAGGAAGGTAGAAAAGAGAAGGAAAGAAAGAAAGACACACATACACAAGTAACTTTGGCCAAAGGATACATCCAAGTAAGGAAGGATGATTTATTCTTTCAGGCTTCCTTTCTTATACCATTTTTATGTTCATATTAAAGAATGCTCACAGACAGAAAAGATTCATGCATCAGCATTGGCAGAGTCACAGCTTATACATCTGTTACGTTTTATCTGACTTTTAACTTCCTGAGTCTGCATGACCCAGGGTCATCCCTGAAGACATCCCTGACATTTCAAGAGTCTTTCACTTGTACATATTGCTCATTGACATGTACTAGGCAGAACAAACAATTCTAAAGCAAGGTTGCCCTAAGTGTCTAAAATTGCCAATTAATATCACAGTTAATAATTGTCAAGTATTAATTCTATAGTAAGTTTCAGAGCACCAAATTTCAAGTCTAACACCAGTTAGTGGTTCCTAAAGACCCAAAGCCTCCAGTATCCCCAAATTTAATTTTTGGGCAACCCCCCAATACACAATCCCCTTAAGCCTCCCTCATATCTTTTAAAAAAACCCAAACACTAAAAAATGTTGGCTGAAGATTGATTGAAAATTAAACTACAAATGAGGTTATCTCCATTCTGGTCATGCCTGATACACCCTTGAGCACCTCCAGGAAAACTTAGGGGCCAAGTATGGCCCCATACCCTCCAACATTTCAGAGAGGAAACTGGGACCTACGTGACAAAGCCCCACAGAGTGTGGAATGAAAAGGAACACACAAGCTAGGATAGGCAGAAGAAGTTTGCTGTTGCCTGAGCTGACTGGGAGGGGCAAGATTCTTCCTCTCTTCTGAAGTAACTGAATGCATATTACTTATACACTTTGCACTCACTTTGCAGCAATTGAAGCAAACTGGGAGCAAAGAGGAAAAGTGAAGGCAAGAAGGCAGAAATTGGAGCATTTTAAAAGCAGCTGAAAATTAGGATGGGAGAGGATTCATCAGGACTGTCCCTGATAAATCAGGACAGCAGGAGTGTGTGTGGCCCCCACTCCCTCTGCAGTTGCCCACGCTGATGTCCCACAATTCCCATCCATGTCTCTTATGTTCTTCACTGCTTTTCTCTTGATAACCTGAGGATTTCCCCTGTCATCCAGATACATTCTTCAGGCCAGCTCCAGACACCAACTGCCCCTTCTTCCACCTCCTGTTGTCTCTGCTCCCTAGTCCTACTACAATTTTGCACTGCAGAAATAGGAGGCAGGTACATTCTTTCTCCATCTACTTACAAATATAGATCCCTCTAACTTTGAAAATGCTGACTCATATGTTTTAATGGGGAAGAAAAACCTCTATTTCCTAGGACATCTATGGTTTTTCTAAAATTGAGTTCTCCAAAGTGAACATGCCATAAAATGTCTGAAGCCAAAATGTTTTCTCTAGAATTTCAATCTTACTTGTTTATTTTATGGAAATGCATGTGGTGTTTTGGTCCTCCCAAGGTCGCTGAGGTAGTTCAAAACAATAAAAACACAATCCTGATACAACAGAAACAATAAAATCCCTAGAAAAATAAACTGAAAGCAACTGCCATTTAAGTTAACACACAACTTGGTGACTTTAAACAAACAAATAAAACATCTTCACTACCTCTGAAAAACCTTCACTTAAGAGCCAACCAGACTTCTCTCAGGAAACAAACTGTGGAACAATATACTCTCTTAAAGAGATTTTCCTACCTGTGGACAAGAAGGTCAATGATATCAGAATCTGAAGATGGTCTAAGGTTTAATTATCATACTTTTAACTACCTCTATACTTAATGTTCAAAATGAAACTGGTGGGTGGAGAAGATCTCTCTGATAGGTATATATTCTCAGCTTTTTCTTTCTTTCTAATTGAGAAAATGAAGGATTAGATCTTATACCCACTGGCTGGGAGTAAGCACCACTGACAGTAATGGGACTTACTTCTGAGTAGACATGCATTAAAATTGTGCCATTAGAGAAAACACAGTCAATGCCAGATCTTCCATGAAACAGTTCGATCTAATTATTAAGACAGCAATGAAATAAGAACTTTGGTAATTAACAGAAATAATTGGGCTTCCACATTGCAGTTGAAGGACTGGACTGGGAAGTGGTTAATGAAATGCAACCCAGCATTCTCTGGGGCACTTATCCAGAATGAAGCCTATTTTACAGCTCTTCATGACATATATTGTAAAATGAGATAAGGAAAAAAAGAGTCTTGGAGAAACATGGCTCAGATGATATGAATGACTGCCTTCCTGGTATTTGGTGATATACTGATTGTCCTTAAAGTTAATCCTTATATTCAAAATATTCATTAATTATGATTAATGAATTAAAATTAATTACATTGGGGTAGTTTTTTCTAAGAATACAGGGTACAATCCAGCCAGATACAATTTCTTTCAGCTGCACATCTATGCCAACTTACCTGGACAAAAGCCCAATTGAATTGATTGGGACTTATTCCTGAGCAGATATGTATGTGGGCTATAAACTCCTACTGATTTTAACAGTAAAACTGAGCAGGTGCTTAATCCCTCTTCCTCTGCAGACAAAACATAATTAGCTTTCACTACTTTGTCCACAATCGCTAATCCAAAGTTTCAAAAAGTTCCAAATTCAGCTTTAGGATTTTGGTTTACAAAACGAGGAGAGTTAAGATCTAACTCAGATTAGAATAGTTTTCAAGTAGTGGCTGAAAGAATTGTTTGTTGTTAACAGCTTCAAGTTATCTTTGACTTATGGTGAGCCTACAAATGAGAGAACTCCAAGTCACCCTATCCTCAACTGCCCAGATTTTGCAGACTGTGCCTTTCTTGATTGAGTCCACCCATCTGTAATGCAGTCTTCCTTCCTTCCTGCTGCCTTCCACTTTACCAGGCATTATCATCTTTTTAGTAGTCATGGCTTCTCATGATATGGCCAAAATAAGGCAGTCAACAGTTTAGTCATCTTGGCTTCTAGGGGGAATTCAGGCTTGATTTGCTCTAGGACCCATTCATTTCTCTTTTTAGCAGTACCTGTAGAACTCTTCTGCAATACCCCATTTCAAAGGAGCTGATTTTCTTCCTATCAGTTTTCTTCACTCTCCAATTTTCATAATCATATATAGTAATTGGAAACAGGATGGCATGGACAATCCTGATTTTAGTATTCAGTGACATACTTTTAGGCTTTGGTACCTTGTCCGGTTCCTGCATAGCTGTCCTTCCAAGTCCTGATCTTCTTCTCATTTCATATATATATATATATATATATACACACACACACACACATATACAATTATGAAATAATATAAAACAATATATAAGGAAAGATAAACATAGTAACAATAAAAACAAAATTGAACTAAATTAATACACTAGCACACTACATACTAACAAACTAGAATACTAAACTACTAATATCAAACAAAGGAAAAAGAGTACACATCTGATTTCCCACTCGCCAAAAGAATAGCTGTTATTTCCTCCATATTACACGTTCTCTATCTTCTAAATATATATAGTTTCTTATTAATAAAATAGAACATTCAATTACACTTCTATTAATTAAAATCTTATTATCTTACATTCTGCAACTCTAGTGATTAACCTTCTCTATTAGTCAATTACTCTTTATTACTCTTACTGCTTGTTCTCCTTCAGATAATTTTAAATATATTAAAACCCATTCACACTGTTTCTTATACTCGGTAATAGAACCCTTTCTTAGCAAAGTTGTTAACTTATCCATCTGCACCATATCCAAAAATTTAATTACCCAGTCTTCTTGAGATGGAATTGTGGGATCCTTCCACCTCTGAACATAAAATATTCTTGTCATCACCATCATATATCCCATAACTCTTAAGCAGTTCTTATCTGTTTGGTCATGTCTTCTTCTGATTTCTTTACTGCAGTCTCCAGTCTAGTTAATGACTAAGCCAAGGTATGGAAAATCTTTTAACCATTTCAATGTCTTCAACGTCTACTTTAAAGTTATACAAATCATCTGTGGTCATTGTTTTTCTTTTCTTAATGTTCAACTGTAAACCTGCCTTTAC
>CAOLHI010008088.1:0-19033 GCA_948474755.1 Ctenosaura bakeri | reverse complement strand
CCAAAATGGGTATTTGGGGTTACCAGAGGGGCCATTTGAAAATTTATCATAGTGGGGGGATTTTTTTTTGGCCCAAAGGAAACCTTTTTGAAGTTTAACCCAGAAACTGGAGGCTGTTTGGGGCCCCCCCGGGCCCCCCATGTCACTTGTTGAATTTCATTTTTTTGTTTTAGGGACAGCACCTGCAACATGGGCAGGTAAGCCACATAGAGGCTGTGGAATTCAGGAAAGGGGTTGATGTCAGATCCAAATACCCCAAGTGTTAGGAGGCAACAAAAGAAGGGTTTTTTGGTTTTTGACCCTAAAGGGGGCCCCAATGCTGGGCTTTATCTCCTACAGGGGTTTTTTAAGTTTACATTTTTTTCCCCAAATTTTCTGCCTAACCTTTTGGAAAAAGGGGCCTTTCATCCCTTGCATTTCGGGGCCTGTTGGTTTGGTTTGCCCTGCCCGGAAAAAAAAGAAGCAAGTAAGGAGGCAGAACATGGCAGGCCCTTGAAGCCCCTTTCCACCTAAAGGGGAAAATAAAGAGATGACACTTGCTCCGGGTTTTTTCAGGTAGGCAATGTTTAAATAGGGTCCCTGAATCTTCCAGTTCTTGCTCTAAATTTTCCCAAAAATTGATTCACAGCAAAAGCATACACCCTGTCTGCTCTCCCTCCCGGCCTCTCCCCCCCAAAACCCCCCTTTTTGGAAATTGGGTGTAAGAGAGAGCTGCTCTTTTTTGGGGTCCCCCACCCCCCCCCAATGCCAGGGGCCCCCTCCCCTCCTTGCCTCTTGCGGTGGAAAAAAGGCCATCAGTTACGTCACCCCCCACCTCCCTTGATGTAGGGGAGTAGATTTATATCCTGGAGAATAAAAAAGGGGCCTTCTCCCATATTTGTGTCTGGCTGGGGGGGTTTGGGTGAAGGGGGAAAACAAGGTCTTTTTCCTTTGCTGCCGAGGAAGGGAGAAGATTGCTGTCCACAGAGTTTCCCTGGGAGCTTCCTCTGTTGATAAACAAGCCAGAAAACTTTTTTTTTTTTTCCTTTTTTTTTTTAAGAAGAAAATTTATCTTGCTTCTTTTTTGGGGGGAAAACCAATACAGTCCATTTCCCCCCAAGGCCCTCCATTTTTAAAAAAATGTAAAAGCAGACTTCAAGAACAGTGATCTTTGAAGGGGAAAAAGGGAAAGGGAAAAAAAGGAGTGGCATATTTGGGCAGACATATTCAGGCTGAGAATACCCGTGTGCTGCTTTCCCTTCCACCATACCTTTGCAGGAGGTGGAATAGTTGGGAATTAAAACATACATCTGGAAACCATAGGCTTTCTTATTGGAAGCTGCCTCCCCATTTTTTTTGTGGAAGAAGATTTCTGTTGGACAAACAGTCCATATTCCTTAGGAAAGGTTTTTTTTTTGTGCTTCTTCATTGGTTCCGTATTGGGGGAAAAATTGGGCTGTCAAGGAAATAACCCAAAAAAAAAGTTTTAAATTTTGGGTCAATTCAGGGGGTGGGAACCCGTGGTCCTCTAAAAAGCTATTGGGTTGCAATTTTTGGGGAGTTAGTCAGCAAAAAGGGGCAAGGCATTTTTTGTGGTATTGGGGCAATCCAAAAAACTGGTGAGCCACACTTGTCCCCCCCGTTTTAATTTAATTTTAAAAATCTGATTTTGGTTTGTGTTTTAATTTTAAATCATTTTAATGTGAGTCCATTAGTTCTGCTTTGTGAAGAAGGGTAGGAAATACATTCAAT
Source organism: Ctenosaura bakeri (assembly GCA_948474755.1). Taxonomy (NCBI): domain Eukaryota; kingdom Metazoa; phylum Chordata; class Lepidosauria; order Squamata; family Iguanidae; genus Ctenosaura; species Ctenosaura bakeri. The sequence continues at coordinate 17,302 of CAOLHI010008088.1, read as the reverse complement.
AAACAAAGAAATGAAAAAGGGAGGGAACAGCCTGGCTGGGAATAATTTGGCATGGAAGAGCAGCCAGTGGTACACCAAAATGTCTCCAGCCATCTCTTTGAATGTGTTGTTATTTTCTTCAGGTAGTTCCAACTTCAGGTGACTCATCTCAAGGTTTTCTTGCAGGAGGTTATTCTGGAGGTCTGCCATTGCCTTCCTCTGAGTGTGTGAGAGTGTGACTTGCCCACCTAGTGGGTTTCCATGGTTAAATGGGGATTCAGACTCTAATCTCCCACAGTCCTCCTCACATGCTCAGCCTCTATGCCATGTTGGCTAAACACATTTGTACCTTGTGACTAAAAGGCAAATCACAAAGGACCATGGGCTGACCTATAAGCGTTACCATTACAGTAATAGGTAGTCCATGACAGGATGAAGGAATGGGGGTAGTATCTAAACTGCCCTTTTTGAAATGATTTAGAAAATGGCTTGGTTATTATTTATACATAGTGTGTAGTTTAAAGAAAGTCAATCTAAAAGGTAAGTAGGAAAGGCAAATCAGTCTGTCAATAGCAATGTAAAAAACAGCAGGTGGCCTTGGGCCCCCAAAGGGTAAAGAGCTTGTGAGTGTCAGAATGTATGTGCCATAATGACTAAAGCTACATCCCCCCCCCAACACAACACAAAAGGACCTTGAAAATGTGCATTGGTGGCCTTATCTTTACAGCTGTCACTTACTATCAAAGGAGCCTTGAGAAACAGCAGGCACTCAGAGATTTCAGATAGACATTCCTTACTGGTACAGTTTGGAGCCATAATGGTTCTTCCCTTTTAATCAAACAGATCAGCCTGTACTTTTGGAACACCTTTTTAAAGCCAAGAAGCATGATTGAGTATTGCCTAACGCTGTTCAGCTTCTGTAAATATTATGTACTTGTGGCAAAGTCTAATTTCTCCCTCAGTAGTCAGCCCCAGACAGCAAGGTAACATAGGACAGCACATCAACCATACCATACCATACCATCCCATAATAAATTAGTACAGAGAAGCCTGGGTTAAACATTAGCCACAAAACAAGATATAACAGTGATAAGCGACATTGTTACAAAGTTTTGAAATTACATAGTGGAAACAATATTTAGGACAGATATATTAGGGAAAGGTATCCCGGAAAGCAGCCATTTAAATGTTTAAAAGGGTCCTCACTGAAGGGGCTGACTATAAATTCATCTGGAAATCCAATAACGGTGTAACACCAATAATCCTTTAGCAGTATTCCTAACCCAGGGCTGGGGAGCCCTCAGATGGTCCAGTCAGCATGGGTCATGGGAGTTGCAATCAAAAAGGTATGTGGAGGTTCACACATCTTCCACTCTGGACTAAGTGTTCATATGCCATCCAAGCAATTTTTATGACAATTTCGTAAGGTAGCCTAGTTTCATTACCCCATATTGCCCAAAGAGAGCTGAAGCTGAGAGCTAGTGGCTTGCCTAGGATCACTGAATGGGGAATTCTTTCTTTGTCCAGCTTCCCAATATTATCCTCTAAAGTTTATTATTAAAAAGAAACTGCCAACTTTTCAAATAAATAGGAAGTTAGGGACAAGTCAATCTTGGTCAAATCATGTTTTCTCCCCCCCCTTAGACAGTATGGTGTGTTTCCCAGTTGATATATCCATGACCCAAAAACTAAAACCAATGCAGCAGCTTAAGCAGGATTCCAGCATGGTGATTTGTGTGTGTTGCACTGTGGTTTCCTCTACGTGTTAAGGAAGGCTAAACCCTCCCATGCTGAGACACTTACTCACCTTTTGCTGTTCCTATAGGCTCAATCCTTTCTGGCTACAAATCAGTCTGGAATGTTACAACTGAAAGCTAATTCCTTACTTTACATAAGAAGATAAGCAGACCAGAAGTTCCATAGGATGGACCAGGAGTTCCTTTCCACCTACCCCTCTCTAGGAAATGCTAGAAATTCTCTCCCCCATTCCCAACCCCCAGTGAAAAGCAATGAAATGTTTTCCAAAGACTAATCTTCAAGGGGGTTTCTTTTCTTTGTAAGTCAGGTGTAATTCATTGAGGTTGAATCATGTTCTTGTACAACTGGAACTGTGTAAAATAAATTAAAGAACCCTTGTCCTAAAAGAAAAGTTAATAATAACTTTTCTACTTGTATCACATTTGAACACCAGAAATTAGAATCATAGAGTACTAAATACAAAAACTGAAGCATACTTGTGGAATTGGAAGTACCCAAGGGTCATCTAGGTACCGGCAGCAGCAGTAACAGGAGGAACACTATGGAGGGTTCTCAGAGACAACACAGCGGCCCCAAAAGTTATGCTTGTTAATACTGTGCTGAAGGAGGCATGGAAACTTCTTTTGAATGTCTTTACCAAGAAAACTCTACAATGAGACAACCCAAAGAAAAGAGCTATAACTAAACTATCCCTGGAAGAAGCCATCCAACATCTGTTTAAACAGTTCCAATGAACAAAAATGCATTACCTTTCAAAGTAGTCAACTGATGGTTAAACCATTCTTGTTATAAAGATATTCTTTTAATGTTTACTTGGAATTTCCTTTCTTTTCATAAAATCAAGGTTGAGGCCCTACCCTTTAGAACAGCAAAAAACAACTTGCTCCATCTTCCCCGTATCAGAGATGGGTGTTTTGTAGCTCTCTACATATTGTTGAGCTACAACTCTAGAATCCCCTTTCTAGGCAAGGAATGCTGGGGGTTGCAGTTCAACATCATCTGGAAGGCTGCAATTCCCACCCTTGTTCTAGATGTTTCTAGATCATACCACTTCTCAGTCTTCTCTTCTCAGGATAAACACACCCAGCTCTCAAGCCTTTGTTCATAGGGCTTGCTTTTGAGACCTTTTACCATCTTGGATGCTTCCTCTGGACACTTCCCTGCTTGTCATATCTTCTTAATGTGGTGGCCAGAACCAACACAGCTGAGAGCACTGTGAAGGATAAAACAATCACAGCAGGTAAGGTGAAGGTTGGAAAGTGGCAAAACTTTGAATGAAAATTAAAAAAAATTTTGCACATTAACAGCATGGAATTGACCAGAAACTGAGCCCTAGTTGCACAGGAAATTTAAAATCGTTAGTCATTTTCAGGAATCTGATTTCTACAAAAACAGTTTCAATGTGTTTATTAAAATTTGGAAACAAAATCTCAAAACTATTGAAAGTTTCTTAGAAAAGATCTTAGAAGTCAAACTATTTTAAAAGACAGCAAGAGGTCTAAAACAATCAAAAGCCAGCAAAACTTTTTAAAAATATACCAACAAGTTAAAAACAGCCCGTTTACATTTAAACATGAAATGGATTATTAACTATGAAAAAAATCCCCCGCTCTCCAACTTTGGGAAGACTTTATAAAAAACTTTTGATGAAAAAAATGGTAAAATGTAACAATATCCTAAAATAACAATTAAACAAACAAACCTCAATTATATATTTACTTGGGAAAAAAAAAAAAAAAAAAAAAAAAGGGGGGCCCCCCTTTTTAAACCCTTTTTGGGGAAAAGAAAAAAATTTTTTTCCCCCCCAAAAAAAGGGGGTTTTTTAAATTTACTTTTTTAAACAAAAACCCCCCGGGGGGGAAAATTTTTTCCAAACCCCAAAAAAAAACCCCCCCCTTTTTTTGGCCCTAAACAAAAAAAAAAACCCCCCCCAAAAAAAAAATTTTTTTTAAAAAAAAAATTTTTTCCCCTTTTTTTTTTCCCCTTTTTTAATTTTTTTTTTTCCCCTTTTTTTTGGGGGGGCCCAAAACCCCCCGGGGAAAAAATTTTTTTTGGGAAAAAAAAAAAAAAAAAATTTTTTTTTTCCTTTTTTTTTTTTTAAAACCCCCTTTTCCGGGTAAAAAACCCCCGGGTTTTTTAAAAATTTTTCCCCTTTTTTTTTTTTTAAAAAAAAATTTGGAAAAAATTTAAAAATTTTTTTAAAATTTTTGGGGGGGAAAATTTAAACCAAAGGGGGGGGCCCGGGGTTTTTTTTAAAAAAACCCCGGGGAAAAGGGGGTTTTTAAACATAAAAAAAAAAAAACCCCCCCTTTTTAAAAAATTTTTAAAAATTTTAAAAAATTTTTTTCCCCAAAAAAAAACCCAAAAAAAAAAAAAAAAAAAAATTTTTTAAAAAAAAAAAATTTTTTGAAAATTTTTTTTCCCTTTTTTTTCCCAAAAAAACAAAAAAAGGGGGGGTTAAAAATTTTTTTTTTGGGGGTTTGGAAAAAAAAAAAATTTTTTAAAAAATAAAAAAAAAAAAAAGGTTTTTTTTTTTTTTGGGGGGAAAAAAAAAAATTTTTTTTTAAAAAAAATTTTTTTTAAAAAAAAAATTTTTTTAAAAAAAATTTGGGGGGGTTTTGGGGAAGGGGGCCCTTTTTAAAAAAACCCCCCTTTTTAATTAATTTGGGGGGGAAGGGGCCCCGGGGAAAAAATTTTTTGGGGGGGGGGCCCCCTTTTTTTGGGGTTTTCCCCCCTTTTTTCCCCCCCTTTTTTTCCCTTTTTTTCCTTTTCTTTTTTTCTTTCCCCCCCAAAAACCGGTAAAAAAGGGGAAAAAAAAGGGAAAAAACCCAAAAAAGGGGGTTTTTCCCCTTTTAAATAAAAATTTTTTTTTTTTGGGTTTTCCGGGGGGTTTTTTAAAAATTTTTTTTTCCCCAACCCCCCCCCCTTTTTTTTTGGGGGGGGGTTTTTTGGGGGGGTTTTCCCAAAAAGGGGGAAAAAATTTTTTTTGGGCCCATTTTTTTTCCCCTTTTTTTCCCCCCCCAAAAACCCCCGGGAAAAAAAAATTTAATTTTTTTTAAAAAAACCCTTTTCTTTTTAAAAAACCCCCTTTTTTTTTTTTTAAAAAAAAAAAAAAAAAAAAAAAAGGGGAAAAGGGGGAAAAAAATTTTTTTTTTTAAAAAAAAAAAAAGGGAAAAAAATTTTTTTAAAATTTTTTAAAAAAATTTAAAAAAAAACCCCCCCAAAAAAAAAAGGGTTTTTTTTTTTGGGGGTTTTTGGGTTTTTTGTTCCCTTTTTTTCAAAAATTTTTTTTAAAAAAATTTAAAAAGGGGGCCCCCCCCCCAAAAAAAAGGGGGGGTTTTTTTAAAAAAAACGGGAAAAAAAAAATTTTGGGCTTTTATTTTTTTTTTTTTAAAAAGTTTTTTTTTTTCAAAAAAATTTTTTTTAAAAATTTTTCCTTTTTAAATAAAAATTTAAAAATTTTTTTTTAAAAATTTTTTAAAATAACAAAAAATTTTTAAAAATTTTAAAAAAAAAAAATTTTTTTTTTTAAAAACCTTTTTTAAAAAATTTTTTAAAAATTTTTTTTTTAAACCCAAATTTTTTTCCCGGTTTTTTTTCAAAAAAAAAATTTTTTTAAAAAAAAAGGAAAAAAAAAAAGGGGGAAACCGGGGGAAGAAAAAAAAAAATTTTTTTTAAAAAAAAAAAAAATTTTTTTTAAAATTTTAAAAAAACAAAAAAAACCCCAAAAAAAAAAGGGGGGGCCCCAAAACCCCAAATTTTTTTTTTCCCCCCCTTTTTCCCTTTTTTAAAATTTTTTTAAAAGGGGAAAAAAAGGGAAAAAAAAATTTCTTTTAAGGGGGGGGGGGGTTTTTTTTTTTTGGGGGGCCCCCTTTTTTTAAAAAAAAAATTTTAAAAAAAATTTTAAAAAAAAAAAAAAAAGGGAAAAAAATTTTAAAGGTTTTTTTTTTGGGAAAAAAAATTTTTTTTTTTTCCCAAAAAAGTTTTTAAAAACCTTTTTTTTTTTTTTCTTTTTTTTTTAAAAAACCAAAAAAAATTTTTCCCCCCCCGGGGGGAAAAAAAAATTTTTTTTTTTTGGAGGGGGTTTTTTTTCCCTTTTTTTTTTTTTAAAACCCCGGAAAAAAAACCGGGGCCATTTTTTTTTTTTTAAAAAAAAAAACCCCCAAACCTTCCCCTTTTTTTAAAATTTTTTTAATTTTTTTTTTTGCCCTTTTTTTTTTGGGGGTTTTAAAAAAAATTTTGGGGGGAAAAAATGGAAAAATTAAAAAAAGGAAAAAAAAAACCCCCCTTTTTAAAAAAAAAATTTTTTCCCCCCCAATTTTTTTTTTCCCCCCCTTTTTTTCCCCCCCAAAAAAAATGGGGAATTTTTTTCCCGGGGAAAAAAAAAAAAAAGGGGGGGGTTTTGGTTGGGGGGCCGGCCCCCCAAAATTTTTTCCCCCCCACCCCCCCCCCTTTTTTTTCTTTTTTTCCCCCCCCAAAAAAAAAAAAACCCCCAAAATTTATTTTTTTAAATAAAAAATTTAAAAAAAAGAAAATTTTTTTTAAAAAAAACCCTTTTAAAGGGGTTAAAGGGGTTTTTTTTTTTTTTAAAAAAAGTTTTTTGGGGGAAAAGGAAAATTTTTTAAAAAATTAAAAACCCAAATTTCCCCCCAAAAAAAAAAATTTAATTTTTTTTTTTTTTCCAAAAAACCCAAATTTTCCCCCCCCAAAAAAAAAAAAAAAACCCCTTTTTTTTGGGGGGTTTTGGGTTTTTTTTTTAAAAAAAAGGGGGGCCCCTTTTAAGAAAAAAATTTTAAGGAAATTTTAAAAATTTTTCCCCTTTTTTGGGGGAAAAAAAATTTTTAAACCCCAAATGGGGAAAATTTTTTTTTTCCCTTTTTTTTTTTGGGTTTTTTTTTTTTTTAAAAAAACCCCCCCGGGGGCCCCCAAAAAAAAAAAAGGGAAATTTAAAGGAAAGGGAAAAAAAAAAAAAAAAAATTTTTTTTAAAGGGAAAAAAATTTTTTAAAAAAAAAATTTTTTTGGCAGAAAAAAAAATTTTTTTAAAAAAAAAAAAAAGGGGGGGGTTTTTTTTTTTAAAAAACTTTTTAAAAAAATTTTTTTTTTTTAAAAGGGGGGGGTTTTCCCCCGGGGGGGGCCGGGGGGGGGGGAAGGGGGGGGGGGGTTTTTTGGGGAAAAATTTTTCCCCCCAAAAAAGGGGGTTTTTTTTAAAAAAAAAAAAGGGGGGGAATTTCATGATGATGCTGTAATCAGTAGGCACATTGGTATGGTAGGCTTGGGGAAAACATGTGATGTTGGACTTGATTTCCCATTGGCACCAGCCAGATGGTGAGTGGTGGGAGACAGTGAGCATCTGGAGGCCCACAAGTCCTTCAGCCCTCTCAGTGTGTGCTATGTACACCATTTGGATTTAATATGCTTTGATTGCAGGCCTCCATTTACTACCCACCCTAGCTATGAAGTATAGGGCAGGCTGAACACCCAAACTTGCCATAGAATGAGACTGAGGAACACTGAGGATATAGGTAGGGAGGTGAGGAATCATGTTTTAAGGATGCCTCACATGAAACATCATCTGAAATTCAATCAACAACAATTACATCAGAAGGAAAGTTTTAAACAAAGCATGCTCCTTTCTTTGCTTTTTCTATTTCCTGTGAGTTTTCAACATAGAAGAATCTGGGCTAGCTCAAGACATTTTGCTGCTTGAGGCAGAGTAAAAAAAGGCAAGAAGGAAGGAAGGAAGGAAGGAAGGAAGGAAGGAAGGAAGGAAGGAAGGAAGGAAGGAAGGAAGGAAGGAAGGAAGGAAAACGCGAGCGCAAGTCCAGTCCAGGATCTAGTCCAAGCTTTAAGGAAGCTGTCCAAGATGCTGAATCCTATCTCTTCCCACCCCCAAATAAGCTTAGATTGCTCATTTAAAAGTTGGACTTCAATCTAGAGCACAGTCACTGCACTACTGACATTGGAGCCATCAGCTGCCACTTCATCCTCCTTTATCCAAAACAATTGCTAAATAAAGCCACCTCCATTGTTTTGGCACCTGAAACAGAAAATGTCAAAAGGACCTTTCCCTATTCCTGGAAGAAACAACAGTGTAAACAAAGCAAATAAATGACAGCTTGCTTCCCTTTTATGTTACTCCCAATATCTTCTGCTTATGGTAGGGCTCACCTTGTAGGACAGCATGGTAAAAATGAAATTTTCTTAACTACCATCCTCCTTCAGGGTTCTTCTGATTTCTTCTGCTGCTTCTATAGACCAAGCTAATAAAATAAATAGAGAACATCAATGTTTTCTTTGCTCAAACTTTTGTTGTTGTTGTTGTGTGCCTTCTAGCCATTCCCAATGTGTGGCAGCCCTAAAGGCAAACCTATCACAGGGTTTTGTTGAAAAAGATTTGTTCAGAGAGGTATTACCTTTGCCTACCCTTGAAGCTGAGATGGTGTAACTTGTCCAAGATCATCCAGTTGGTTCCCATGGTAGAGCAGGGATTCAAACCCTGGACTCTAGAGTCATAGTCCCACACTCAAACCACTACACCTTGATTGTACTTTAAATCCCTTATTCCTATCTCTTGAGGATGATCTAAAACAATGCTATGCCCCTTAGAGGGCTAAAAATAATCTCTTCATAAAAGCATGTACTAGATCTCAGATTCCTTTGCATTGCTTTCAGGAGCAAATTTTATCTTAGACACTCCTTCAAAAGGTCCCACTAAAAACCAGAATGGATTCAGTACCCAACTGCTTTAAACCAGCAGCCTCCACTTGACATGTACCTTTGGAGCACTCCAAATTTTGTTGAAGGATACAAAGTAGGTGCAACATAGTTTCTTATTCACAGATGGCATCATATTCAGCCTTGGAGGAAATACTTTGTTGAATCCCATGGAGGAGAAATTCTGGGAACTGTACCCAAAAACTATTTTTCTAATGTTCTATTATTCAAGCATGTTGGGGCACACAAAAACAGCTGTATTTTTCTATCAGTTTTGGAGCACTAGTGGCATGGACATACAACCTGATATTGTTCAGAATTTTTTCACAGAAGAGATAGTCAGTTCCCAATTCTTTATTCTAAAATGTATTTAATGTGATTGTTTAATTTTATGAATGTTATTAACAATACTTGCTACTATATGCTGATGGTTAATACAGCCTTGTATATTAATAAACCATTATTAAGAAAGCACAAGCCCTAAAATCCTGTAGGTATTGAATAAGAAATGAGCAGGTAAAAGAAAGACCTTGGAAGCAGGTCTATGGGATTCTTTCTTCTCTTCAACTTGGCCATGACAGAAAGATTTTGAGAACTCTCCATATCTGCTGAAAGGCTGTAGCAAATAGCTTGCCTTAAAGAGGTGTGAGTTATAAATGATACAGTAAATAAGAGTTTGGGCCAGCCATTGGGTAGTGAAGCAACTGCTCAGATGGCAGATGCAAGGAGAGCGCAGCAGCTTGTTCTTGTGTGTCTTCAGGTCATTTGTTTCTTATGAAACCCCAAAGGGAAACTTGTCATGGGGTTTTTTTGCCTGATTTTTTTTTGAAAGGGTTTGCCTCACTTTCCTCTGAGGCTGAGCAAATGTGCTCCTAATATCACCCATGGGTTCCTATGTGAGGGGGATTTAAAACTTTTTCCAGTGATGTCCAATGCTAAACCACTACATCATGTCCCCAAAATTCCTCCTATGTCCCCTGGCCTTTCTTGTTCTTGGAGGGCAGAGTTGCGTGTAGTGTGCAGTCTCACCATAAGCAACCAGCCACCTTCAGGTATGGTGATGGATGATGTCTAATTGCTAGTGCAGTGTAAGATTAACTGCCTGTTCTATGGCTTCTTGTTCTCTGCTACAGGCACTAAAACATCTGCCAAGCCCTGGTGAATCTATCTTGGGCTCCACTGCAGAACAGGATTGTCTGTTAATTTCTCCTTCTTTCCCTATTAGAAGACTGGATCAAATATTTGCCATAACTCAGAAACAGCTTGAAGGCATGCAAACAACAACAGTCTGAGGGGCCCCCCCCACACTCACGGAAATGTCCTTGTGGTGTGCGTATTTGAAAACTCTGCCCTCCCCTTTTTTCCCCCCCCCTTACTTCTGGCTTTGGGTTAAGATTTCGGGGCCACCTTGCTGAAAAGGGCTGCACCCCCTTTAAAACTGTAAAAGAGTCAAAACACAGCTCCCAAAAGTTGGCAGAAAATGTGTGCAACAATTTAAACCCGGTCCCAAGGGGTTTACATCAGAAAACAAGCAAATGCACATACATTTTCCCTTTTTTTTCTGTAACAATGGTGAAAAGGGCCCAAAAATGCAAAAAAGTTAATTTAGAGAGTATAAAGGGAAAAGAAAACCGTCACAATGTCTGAACAGAAAAGAAAAGGGGTTGATATGAGTTTATAAGGTACAAAGAAAAATCTGTAGCCTGAGCACTTGAGAAATCATGAAGAATGTATCAGCCTGTAAACCTGTTTTTTCAATGCCCCTTTTTTTCCAAAATTTTATTTTGTCTCGCCTAAAGATCAGCCAGGAAATCTCACAATCGCAGGCCAAAGGGTTTCCATAGAGGTTGAAAACAAGATTGTTTGATGAGCAAAGGGTTTCCCAAATGAGGGAAAAGGGAACTCATTTTTACAACTGTGAAAAAAAGAGAGAGAGAGAGATTGAGGGGGGGGGGGAAGTAACAATTGTTTGTACCAAAAAAAAAGGAATTTTTATCCTTTCTATGGGGAAATTTTTGACATAGCTATCATTTTTTTTGGAAAAAATTTCTCATTTGCAAAACTTCCCATCCGGAGATACTTTGGGGAGCATTAATATAAAATTGCCCCCCCCCAATAAAATTACATTAAAAAACCAATTTTGGTTTCCTCATGGCAGTTGCATAGGAATTCTGTTTGGAAGTGAAAAAAGAAAGAATCTGGTTTTGTCAGAGGGAACACAAATAATTACCATGTAATATTTTTTCCTTCGGACAAAGGATGCCCAATTCTCCCCCTTTTTTCAGAATAACACATTCATGTAAGTTCTTTGCCCAGGGTTATCTCTTCTGTCAAGAGAACACCAGGGGAAAATCCCTTCCACCTTTTGAAAAACATTTGTGTGTCACAACATGTATCAAATAATCAGCCTGTGCAAACCGTACTAATCCTTAAAATATTCACTTAGCATACTAGGGAAGTGAGGGAACTGCTTTAGGAAACCCTTGGTTTTCAAGCCCGGACTGCAGAGACAATTACTTTTGGAACAGAAGGGAAGCCAGATGAGGTGTGTGACGGGAAAGACTCTGTTTCCACCAATTAGGAGAAAAAGTTTTACAGTCCAGTTCTTTAGCTTTGGAAATGTCGGAAGACAGACCCCCCAGGATTCTCAGCCTCCTCATTTTTTGTTAGATAGGGGAAAGGGGTTCCACAAATATTTTTTTAGTTTTTTCGGAACTGGGGAAAGGAAAGGAGAAATTAACAGACAATCCTGTTCTCAGTGGAACCAAAGAAAGATTCACCAGGGCTTGGAAGATGTTTTAGTGCCTGTAGCAGAGAAAAAGGCCAACGAAAGGGCAGTTGAATCTTATATCCGCACTAGCAATTCACTTTACCCCATCACCATACCTAAAGGGGGCTGGTTGGTTTAAAGAGGTGAAGACTGCACACACACGCAAACTCTGCCCTCCAAGGGGAAAAAAGGAACATGGGGAAAACATGATGTAGTGGTTTAAATTTTTGGGACATCACTGTGAAGAACAGGATTTAAACCCCCCCCAGACATAGGAACCCACTGGGTGATATTACAAGTTACATTTTTCAGCCTCAGAGGAAAGTGAAGGCAAACCCTTTCAAACAAATCATGCTGAGAAAACCCCATGAAAAATTTTCCTTGGGGTTGTCATAAGAAACAAATGACCTGAAGACACACAAGAACAAGTGCTGCGCTTCCTTCATCTGCCATCTGAGCAGTTGCTTACCCCCAAGGCTGGTCCAACTCTTGGACTACGTGTAGTCATTTATAACTCACACCTCTTTAAGGCAAGCTATTTTGCTACAGCCTTTCAGCAGATACTGGAGAGTTCTCAAAAAACTTTTTGTCATGGCCAAGTTGAAGAGAAGAAAGAATCCCTAACCCCTTTCCCAAAGGTTTTTTTTTTTACCCGCTTATTTCTTATTCAAAACCCAAGGGTTTTCTTGTGTTTTTTTTAATGGTTAATTAATATACAAGGTTGTATTAACCATCACATAAAAGTACAAGTATTGTTTTTAAAACATTCATAAAATTAAACAATCACATTGAAATACATTTTAGAATAAAAAATTGGGGAAATACTATCTCTTTTGTGAAAAATAAATTCTGAAAATACCCTTGTATGTCCATGCCACTAGGAGGCTTTTTGAATCATGCCCCCAACTATAGAAAAAGGGACAGCTGTTTTTGTGTGCACACAACATGCTCTGAAAAATTTTTTGAACATTAGAAAAATAGTTTTTTTGGGCTACATTCCCAAAAAATTTTTCCTCCCAAAAAGGATTTCCTCCAAGCCTGAATATGTGATCTGTGACGAAGAAACTGATGTTGCACCTACTTTGTATCCTTCAAAAAAAATTTTCTCCCGGCTACATGTCAAATGGAGGCTGCTGGTTTTAAAAGCCCGTTGGGTACTGAATCCCTTTTGGTTTTTAGTAACTTTAGAAGGAGTTGTCTGGGAAATACTGAACAGATTTCTCCAAAGCAATGCAAAGGAACTGAGATCCTAGTAGGTCTTCTTATGAAGAGATTATTTTTTGCCCCCTGAAAAGGGGGATAGCATTGTTTTTGATCATCCTCAAAAGAAGGGAATGAAGGGATTTAAAGTACAATCAAGGTGTAGTGGTTTGAGTGGGGCTCTGGGGTCCAGGGTTTGAATCCCTGCTTACCATGGGGGAAACCCAAATGGATGAAACTTTGGCAAGTTACACCATTCTAGCTTCAAAGGGGAGGCAAAAGCAATCCCTCTCTGAACAAATCTTTTCAACAAAACCCTGTGATAGGTTTGCCTTAGGGCTGCCCCCACATTGGGAATGGCTAGAAGGCACACAACAACAACAACAAAAGTTTGAGCAAAGAAAACATTGATGTTCTCTATTTATTTTATTAGCTTGGTCTATAGAAGCAGCAGAATAAATCAGAGAACCCTGAAGGAGGATGGTAGTTAAGAAAATTTCATTTTTACCATGCTGTCCTACAAGGTGAACTCTACCATTAAGCAGAAGATATTGGGAGTAACATAAAAGGGAAGCAAACTGTCATTTATTTGCTTTGTTTACACTGTTGTTTTTCTTCCAGGAATAGGAAAAGGTCCTTTTGACATTTTCTTTTTTCAGGTGCCAAAACAATGGAGGTGGCTTTATTTAGCAATTGTTTTGGATAAAGGAGGATGGAAGTGGCAGCTGATGGCTCCAATGTCAGTAGTGCAGTGACTGTGCTCTAGATTGAAATCCAACTTTTAAATGAGCAATCTAAGCTTATTTGGGGGTGGGGAGAGATAGATTCAGCATCTTGGACAGCTTCCTTAAAAGCTTGGACTAGATCCTGACTTGGGCTTGCCTTCTTTTTCCTTCCTTCCTTCTTCTTCTTTCTTTCTTTTTTTCTTTTTTTTTCCCTTTTTTTCTTTCTTTCTTTTTTTGCCATTTTTTACTCTGCCTCAAGCAGCAAATGTCTTGAGCTAGCCCAGTTCTTCTATGTTAAAACTCACAGGAAATAGAAAAAGCAAAGAAAAAGCATGCTTTGTTAAAACTTTCCTTCTGATGTAATTGTTGTTGATTGAATTTCAGATGATGTTTCATGTGCAGGATTTAAAAACGTCATCCTCCCTCCCCACCTATATCCTCAGTGTTCCTCAGTCTCATTCACAGCAAGTTTGGGTGTTAGCCCGCCCTATACTTCATAGCAGGGTGGTTTGTAAATGGAGGCCTGCAATCAAAGCATATTAAATCCAAATGGTGTACATAGCACACATGAGAGGGCTGAAGGACTTGTGGGCCTCCAGATGCTTACTGTCTCCCACCACTGGCCAGTTGGCTGGTGCCGATGGGAAATTAAGTCCAACATCACATGTTTTCCCCAGGCCTACCATACCCAATGTGCCTATTGATTACAGCATCATCATATAAGTGTCCTTTTGTGTTCCAATGAATGGAAACAGTGAAATACAGTTTACTACAAAAATCAATTTGCTTAAAGGACAACCCAGGTGGAATGGAGGAATGTTAGGGGGCATACTTTACTAGACCACAAAGGTTCTGAATATGATAGGAAAACAGTTTGTTGATATGCACTACTACTTAGGTCATGCATATACAAAAATTTTTTCATTTAGAAAATACTTTAATAACAGCTGGTGTGGCATGGTGATTTGAGTGTCAGACTACAACCCTGGAGAGCAGTGTTAAATTCCCTCCTGGCCATAGAAACCCAGTGGGCGACCTTGGACTCATCACACACTCTCAACCCAGAAAACCCCATGATAAGGTTGTTATAAATAGGGAACAATTGAAGGCACACAACAACAACAATTCATTTTAAAGACAGTTTATAACCCTTGTGGAATTTAATTAGCCACAACAGCTGCTTTTTCTTTTTAAATTCAATTCTATAACTACTTTCCTGGGAATAAGCCTCACTGAGTAGAGATGCATAGATTTGCACTGTTGGATCCTTAAGGAATTTGAATAATAACTATAACCATTATTATTTTTAAAAAAGTAAACTATTTAGGTTGTAATCTTGATGCACTTACTTGGGAGTAAACATGACTGAAACCAATGTAGTAAATTTTGACTATAAAAGCATAGTATTGTGTGTTGTGTTCCCAAGGTCTGGGGAATGCATTTAGTATGAATTTACAACCCAAATTTATATTTAGTAACACAAATTTTTTACCCAGCAAATGTATTTAGTCCAGATATTTAATTTATGTTTAATTTTACAATCTGTTATGTTTAGAAATGTTCCAGTTTTTTAGTCTAAAATTTTCAGTATACACAAAAACAAATGCAATCCATCACCAAACGGGGGGAAAATTCCCCAAGGAAAAATTTCCCCCAAGCTTTTTCATTTCAGTTTTCATTTTAAACCAATTTTACTTTTGGGCAATCTAAGGTCTGTTTCTTTTTAAAAAGTTTTTTTGGCCGGGGCCCGACCCAATTGGCATCCGGGGTTTTGTAGTTTAAAAAGGGAATTAGAGCTTTCTGGTAAAAAGTTAAATATGTCTTTAAACTAAAAATTTATGATTCGGGTAAGATAAAACCACAAAAATTTGAATGGTATCAAAATGCTTAATTTTTTTAATCTGTTTTCCTGCAAATAAAATGATTTTAGTTTTCCCCTTTTTTTGCAGCCTTGTTTCTTTTGGGAAAACAAAGAATTTTTAAAGCCACTGCCCTCTTTTTTCCCCCCCCCCCACATTTGATGAGACAGGGGTTTTTTTCCCTCCCACTTTTAGCACTTACTTCTCTCCAAAAAGGTCATGCTCAGGCCCACACACGATAGCACTTCCACCTATACTGCGGGAATCCACATGCCCAAGTGCATGGAAAAGGAAATTTCCCCATCTTTTTGTTCCCCCCTTTTTGGCCAAGTGGAAGACAGATTAGGAACTGCAGCTGAGGATAGCAGGCGAAACCCTTTTGGGCTGGATCTCTGCAAAGGTTTCCCCCAGCCAGAGAGAGCCATTTGAGATTTATCATAGTGGAAAGGGATTGCACTTTGGACAGAGGACAAGGGGTTTAAAATCAGATCCCGTAACTGGGGGTGCCCCAAGGCTCCCGGGCCTTCCCCCTTAAAAATTTTTTTAATTTCATTTGTCTTAGGGAAACCCTGCAACATTGGGGGGAAAGGGAAGCCACATAGAGGGGTGTGGAATTCAGGCAAAGGGTTGATGCTCAGATCCAAAAATTTCCCAAATGCTCAGGCAGGCAAAGGGAAAGAAGTCCCCCCTTGGTTTTTTAGCCTCAAGGGAAATTTTATGCCCCGGGCTTTTCCCCCTCACAGGGGAAATGAGTTAGTTAAAATTTTTTTTCCCAAAATTCTGCCTTTAACCCAAAAAGGGGCCCTTTTTATCTCCTTTCCCTTTCAGGACCCCTTTTTTGGACAAGGAAAAAAAAGCAAGTAAGGAGGCAAAATTTGGAGGGGCCCCTTCAACACCTTCCACCTAAAAAGGGGAAACCCAAAGAGATGACACTTGCTGCAAAGGGGGTTTGTTGCGGAGGGGAGGAATATTAGTTTAGGGCCCTAAATTTTTCCCGTTCTTGCTCTAAATGTTCCAATGATTCACAGCAAAAGCATGACCAGCCCGTCTGCTCTCCCTCCCTGGCCTCTCCCCAAACCCCCCTTTGGAAAGGGGGGTAAAAAAAAGCTGCTCCAGAATCCCCCACCTCCCCCCATATGCCAAATGGGCCCCCCCCCCTCCTTTCCCTTTTCGGTGGAAAAAGAAAAGGGAGTGCTCATCAGTTACGCACCCCCACCTCCCCCCTTATGTAGGGGAGAGATTTATATCCTAGAGAATACAAAAAGGGGGCCCTCTCCCATACTTGCTGCTTGGGTCTTTGAATGGGAAAACAAGGCTTTTTCCCTTTTCTGCCGAGGGGGAAATGGCGTCCACAGAATTTTTGGGGGAGCTCTCCTTGTTTTTATAAACAAGCCAGACACTTTTTTTTTTTCCTTTTTTTTTCTGTCAAGAAGTAGACAATTGCATCTTGCTTCTCTTTTTTTTGGGGGAAGGGGATGAAAACAGTCCATTGCACCGAAGGCCCTCCATTTTAAAAAAATGTAAAAAACAGACTTCAAGAACAGTGATCTTTGAAGGGGAAGGAAGGGAAAAAAGGAAATGAATATTTGGGGAGACATATTCAGGCTGAGAGCTACCCGTGTGCTGGTTTCCCCTTTCCCCCATCCTTTGCAGGAGGTGGGGTAAAAAAACATACATCTGGAACACCATAGGCCTTTTTTATTTGGAAAATGCCTCCCCCATTTTTTTTGCTGTGGAAGAAGATTTCTGTTGGACAAACAGTCCATATTCCTTAGTAAAGGTTTTTTTTTTGTTCTTCATTTGTATACTTTGGGGGAAAGTTGGGCTGTCAAGGAAATAACCCAAAAAAAATTGTGGCTCTAATTCAGGAGTGGGAAATGGGTTTTTTCTAAAGCTATTGGGTTGCAATTTACGTGACTCAGTCAGCAAAAAGGGGGAAGGCATTTTTTTTGGGATTTTGGGGAAAATTAAAAAACATCTGGTGAGCCACACTTGTCCACCCTTTTTTAATTTAATTTTAATATCTGATTTTTGGTTTTTTGGGTTTTTAAATTTTACTATTTAATGCATTTTAATGTGAGTTACATTGAGTTTGCTTTGTGAAGAAGGGTGGAAAACATTCAATAAACAAAGAAATGAAAAAGGGAGGGAACACCTGGCGGGTTTTGGCATGGAAGAGCAGCCAGGGACACCAAAATGTCTCCAGCCATCTCTTTGAATGTGTTGTTATATTCTTCAGGTCAGTTCCAACTTCAGGTGACTCATCTCAAGGTTTTTTTGGGAGGAGGTTATTTTG
>CAOLHI010008081.1:0-10761 GCA_948474755.1 Ctenosaura bakeri | reverse complement strand
TACTCAGTGGTGGAGCTTGGAGTGTGTGGGGGGGAGGTGGGACGGGGTGGGGCTACGGTCCCAGGGGTGTGGTCTCTGTGCGTGGGGGGCATGACTGTGGTGCACGGGGAAAAGGGCCAGGGCACAGGGGGGGCAGGGCCAGGGCACACAAAAAGCAGGGCAAGGGCGGGGGGACCCCCAGAAACATTGCCGCCCAGGGCGAATCACCCTCCCCCCCCCTACGTCCCTACACTAATGTATTTACTAAGCAATCATCATTACAATTCATGTCATGAGGAATTCTGACATGACACCAGGGTTAAAACCCCCTCCCCAAAAGGGAAAAACCCCCCCCAGTCCCTTTGGGGGCACATCGCACACTCCCCCGAAAACCAAGGGTTCACCTTAGGGTTGCCATAAGTCAGAAATGATTTGGGGAAGGGCATGGAAAGTACTTTTTTGTTTGGGAAATGCTGAACGTACTTGTTGTTGTACTTGGTGGTCAGGAGGGGGCCCGGGAGGATTAGGATTCTCTGTATATTGTCCTAAAAGAAAACCTCTTTTTCTATCTTGTACTAACTTACCCCACTGGTCACACCTACAGTCTCCCTATAATCTCTTGTTTTCCTCTCATCATTTCTTTTTCCCTCCCTATGCAACTTTCAAAAACTTTCTGCTACATGCAAAAGCTGTCAGTGTAACTACCCAAAGGACTTCTTTTAGCCCTTTTTTTTACTTCTCAAAAACACTTTTCACAACGACTTTCCTAATCAGC
Organism: Ctenosaura bakeri; assembly: GCA_948474755.1. Taxonomy (NCBI): domain Eukaryota; kingdom Metazoa; phylum Chordata; class Lepidosauria; order Squamata; family Iguanidae; genus Ctenosaura; species Ctenosaura bakeri. The sequence continues at coordinate 10,007 of CAOLHI010008081.1, read as the reverse complement.
ACTTACCCCACACAATTTAAAAAAAAACCAACCACAGGATTTTGTCCCCCCCTCCCTTTAGCAAAGCACAAGGAAGAAAACAACAACAAAGGAAAAGCAAATGTACACAGTCTATCCAGATACCTTTGTTGGTGCCTCTCTCTTAAAGCAAAAGAACAACAAAAAAAGGGAGAAAAAACATGGTCCACCCTCGGGGGAGGAAGCATCATAACAGCCAAACTCTCTAGTCCAGTAGTTCTTAACTGTTGTTTTTTTTAATCATCCATCCCCTTTCAAATATAATTTTTTACTGGGGGGCTCTCCAAACTTAACACAAATTTAAAAATTTAAATTTAAATTAAAATTTAAAAACAAATATTCATTTAAATTTTCAAATATTTATTTATTTGTTAAAGGCTTCGGGAACTATTATTTTAGATAATGGCAAGTCACATTCTCCGGCCAGAGGAAGGCAAAAAACAAAACCCTTCTGAAAAAATCCAAAAAAAACAAAAATACAGCGAAAAGATTCACTTTGGGGTTGCTATTAAGTCAGAAGTGACTTGAAGGCACATGGAGGGGGAAATGCCTCGATGGGGGGTTCTTTGGGGCCATCAGGCTTTTCCCCCTTTGGGAAAAAAACCATGGGGGACCCTAAAGTAAACCTATCATGAGGGCTTTTTTTGGCAAGATTTGTTGCCTTTGTCTTTTTTCTGAGGCTGAGAGAATGTGACTTGCCCGGGGGTAACCCACTAGGTTTCCATAGCTGGGGTAAGATTCAAACCCTGGTCTCCAGAGTCATAGTTTGAGCATGTGCACACACCTGCTGCCATGTCCCTTTCATCGGGGATGGGTATGTGCAAGTGTCCCAAAAAGTGCCCCCTCTTTTGGAAACGGAGCAGTTTCAGTACTACACCCCCCTTGGCGGTCTTTCCCTGTTGCTGCTGCTGTTGGTGTTAGCAGCAGGGCTTTGGGGGGCCTCCCGTGATGGGTCCATGGACTCCCAGTGGTCCCTGGCCCCCAGGCTAAGAGCCACTGCGCAGTCATTTTGGGGGCAAGAGAAAAACCCTCTACCCCCCTCCCTGGCAAAGGAGAGAGTCCCCAAACCAGAGCAAAATCAGTGGCTCTTCTGTGACGCACACAGCAAGAACTGTTTGTACACTACTCTCTCTCTCTTTAAACCAGTAAAAGAGCCCAGAAACAGATACACACAAAAGAAGTTTAGGGACCTGTTTCTCCAGTCTTTTTCTGTCTCTTTTTCTTATTTTCTCTCTCCCCCCCCCCTTTCTGATAGGGTTTTTATATTTGGTGAGAGGCTTAGTTCTCCAACTTGCTCTCTCAAAATTATACTGAGCATATCCAGTGAATTGTGAGTAAAAAAATCCCCTAGCTGTTTTCCCGCTCTCCCAAATTTGGCCTTTTTTCTGTAATTAACAATTGCTTTCCCCTTTAACTGCCTGGGAGTTTTTGAGTTTTTTTTCCCGATATTGTTATTGTTATTGTTGTTATTATGTCTTTTGATTTGGGAGAGAGTGTTTCTGTTTACTTCTTACCAGAACACAGCAGTGCTTAAAATTACAGAGTGAAATTTCATTGTTTGCAAGTGAATTTAATTGGAGCCACAGCTCAGTGACAAAACCCAAAGAGTTTAGAAGATTTCCCTTTCAGATTGAAATACAGCGTTGGGGATGGGGCCCGGGGTTTTTGGAAATTGAAAAGGACCCCCATACCCAACCCATTCCCCCTTAAACTCTTCCACAACCTGGTATAGGGCATATGCTTTAAATGAAAAACCCCAGGTTCAGTCCCTGCAATTTCCAAGGAAACAAAGCCAGGTATCCAGACATTCGGGGGGCATTGATCATACCAAGTGAGGTAAACCTGAAGATATAAAAATTGGCCTTTAACCGCCAAGTACTGAGACTTTAGTCTGTCTAGCCCATTATTGTCACTAGGATTGAGTGATTTTGGGTTTCCCTTTTTGGGTCTTGGACAAAAAATTTTTTTTTAATTTTCCACAGATGCTGGGACCCAACAGGAGACTTTTTTTTGGCAATGCTCAGGGGCAGCTGGGGGAAACCCTACCACCTGAGGCTGAAAGTGAAGCCTGCCCCCCACCATTACTGCCAAAAAACTCCCAAGGAGGCAGGATCCCTTTTTTGGACCCCCAAAAAAGAAGGAGGAGGCAGCCAAAACCTCCCCCGGGCCAGATTTTATGGGCAAAAGCAACTCTGTGCCCCCCAAAAAGGTAAACCCCCCCTTGCCCCCCTTCCCCCCCCAAAAAAGGAAGGGTGGGGTGGGGGTCTCAACACAGTGGAGCCCCCAAAGAAGAAGCAATAGGAGAGGGGAAGAAAACCCCAGATTCTGCTCCCACATCACACACCCAGAAAAAAATCTGGCCCTTCTGTATAGAGAGCCAACTGATTTGGAAAAACCTGACTCTGAACTCTCAAAACCAGGTTTGTGGGAGAAAAAAAAAAGACCCACTTGGGGAAAAGGCCTTTTTCCCGAAAACAGATGATTTTTCTCACTCAGCCCTCCCCCATAGCCTTTGAAATTTAAAGGGCCCCACAACCAGGCACTCAGGAAGCAGTTGAAACTACCCCAAAACAGGTAAAGAAGGTTGGCAATGGGGGGGTTTTTGTTCCCCTCCCCCCTTCTGAAGCAGGGAGGGGGGATTCAGGCTCCAGTACAGCAAGAGCCTTACCATAGATGTGGGGGGAAGGGAGAAAGAGTGGGAAATGTACTCTTCCAGTGCCCTGCTACGAAGCCCACTGCCCTCACTCATCCTCCTGGACAGGCATTTCTTACAAAACCTCTGCTCAACCTCTTGGTACAGCCATTCAGGGGGGCAACTTTCAAGTTTTTTATCCAAAAAACCCCTTGGGGTGAACCGGGCCACCAAGTTCAAATTTATGATTGCATTGAGGCTGAAGCTGCATGTTACCCCCCCCAAAAATTACCCAACACACATATGCTGATCAATGAATCAAAGGTAATAGGATCCAGAAAGATGCAAAACAAGGACAAAGGGGAAAAAGTGAATTTATATCCATGAAGGCTCATGCCATTTTTTTTTAAACAGTTAATCTGAGGGTGCTGCTGCATTCGTTTCTTTTTCCTTTCCCCTCTCTTCCTCCTTTTTAACTTTTAATCAATGACTGAATCCTACAATTTATTTTGGGTAAAAATTTAAATCTCCTCTGGCAGAAGAGGGGGGGTTTTTAAGGAAAAAAAAATTAAACACTTAGTTTTGATCTTTAATTCTTGCTTCGGATTTCTCCTTTCTGCTGCAGCTTGAGAAAAGTGCCCGGGAGACTACGAGAGAAATTCCAGGGGGAAGGTGAGCATCACAGATGCTGTGGTGCTGATGCGGCAATTTGCCAACAACCATGATCTCGCCTGAAAGCGATTTTTTTTTGGGAAAGAAAATTGGGGGGGTGGGGGAATTTTTGGGCCGGGGGTTTGGGTTCTTTGTCCCAAAAAATTGGGAGGGGGGAAAAGGGGGATCCCCCAGGAGGAGCCAAACAAAAGGGAGGGGTTCAAAAGGGGGGGGCAAATTTACTTTTTTACACACTTCCAGCTTAGGGGAGGACGGGGTTTTTTTCCCCCGACAGATTAGGGACTTACTGTCCAAATGTCACTTTTCCTGGCTCCTGGTAGATGTAGAATAATCCATGTGGACTAGAGAGAAGGGAAAAAAAAAAGCCTAAAGAAAAAATATAGTTCTTTAGAGGATTCAAATGTTCCCCCGTAAAAATTTTTGGGGGGTAATCTTCCGTGAATCACTGCACTGCCACGGGACAGATGCTGAGGCTGAGAAGAATGACTACCCTATTTTGCCTGGGTCCCGAAATTTATATTTGAATCAGGAACATCCTGACTCATAGTTGAGTCTAGTTTGTTTTTTGTTATTTGACTTATGGCAACCCTATTAATAGCTTCCCAAAATTCCCTTTGTTATCACCTGCCCTGCCCAGGGACCACTTCCCAGGAAGCAGTAAAATGTTTTTCCCCTTTTTGTATTGAGAAAAGTTTTTTATGGTAAAAGTCCAAGACAAAAAGGGGTTTTTCCAGAGGGGAAAACCCTCCCGCAGCAAAAAAACAAAAATCCAAAATTAAATTTTTCTTATTTCCCACACCCCAAAGGTAAAGAATTAAAGACTAAGGGGGTTTAATTTTTTCCCCTTTTAAAAATTTGTTGAGTGATTATTTATGGGCCCTGCTGGAACCCGCTTTTTTAAAAAAACCCGGGAAAAAACTTTAAATTCAAAAATGAAAAAATTCTTTTTATTTAAAACAATGGAAACCTTTCCCCACCCCCTGCAACCAAAAATCAAATAAGCTTTTTCCCCCGAAAATAACAAATAAAAAATTATTAATTTAAAAAAAAATTGAATTTAAATTTTTTTTTTTTAATTTTTTAAATTTTTTTATATTCCCGCAAAAACCCTCCCCTTTTGGGGTTAGTGGGAAAAGCCAGTTGGGGAAAAATGAAATGGGAAAAAAACCCCCAGATGCTTCCATTTTCTTTTAAGAAACTTTTTCTGGGAAACTTGGTCCCTTTAGAAATTTGGGAAACCCCCTTAAATAAATCTCCAGGGGTGGGAATCTTGGGGGAATTGTCCCCAAAATTTCCCCTTTAAAGGAAATTTGAGATTGCTAGAGAAAACATATTAATCAAATCAGCAAATCATAAAATCTGTAAAAGGGGAAACCATGAATATAGAGGGCTACCGTATTTTACAAGATAAATTGCAAAAAACTGCAGTGTGAGAAAGTGCAGACATTATCTGTTTGATGCTGATAAGACTGACTTGCTGGCTGTATTCAGCTAGATGGGAGAAGAATTAAATATTAACTCTGTAATGCTTAACGAAAGATGGAAACTTCCCAGGAATTTTTTTAGGATTTTCTACAACAGATGCTGGAGGAGCTACATGCTTTGAGAGAAGAGTGCTTCTTAAACTTGAAAATAGATTTGAAAAAAACCCAAAGGGAAAGAGATCAACAAAATTAAGGCAGAACTATGGGGATATGTAAGGGATATTTAAAGGTGTGGGGAAATGTGGAGCTAACACAACAGGAAAAGAAACTGAAAATCACATGGAGAGCCAAATTAAGTTTAGCTAGTGGAAGCATTAGGCACTGAAGGGGGGGAATATAAAGGGCCAAGAAATTTTGGTTTGTAAAATGGAAAAGACACCCCAAAGGGGGAGAAAGGGGAACCTTTTTAAATTTGACCTGTAACAAATTTGTATTAATGAAGAATGCATGAAGCATAAAGTTTATGGGGGCACTTTTCTTTTATTTTTTTGTTTTTTCCCCTCAGTTATTTTTTAAAAGGCAAACTTTTAAAAATTAAATTCAAAAGGTAAAAAAAAAAATTAAAAAAAAGGTTAGGGGTTTTTAAAAGGTTTAAATGGAAAAGGAAAAAGAAAAAAAGGAGGTAAAATTTAAAAGGAAAACAAAAATGGAAAGGTTTTGGGAATTTAAGTTTTTAAAATGGGTTTACAGAATATAAGAAAATGAAAATGGTTTTTTTAAATTTTAAAATTTGCAAAATTTTTAAAACCACAAAATGGATTAAAATTTTGGATTTAGTGTTTGTTAATCGGGAAAAAAAAATTTTTCCGGTTTTAAAGGAAATAAAGTAAAAAGCCCCAAGTAGTTTTTGAAAGGTTAAAAAATTTTGAAATCATTTACCAAAAAGGAAAGAAAGGGGATTTTTTTTTTCCCATTTTTTAATTTTTTTGGGGAAAAAAAAATTTTTCTTTTTTTGGGTTTTTTTAAAAAAAAATTTTGAAAAAGGGGAAAGTGGGGGAAAACTCCAGATTGGGGCTTTTGAAAAGGCCCTTTGGAAATTTTTTAATTTTTGTTATCATTTTTCCTGCAAGGAAAAAAAATTAAAAGGGGTTAAACCCTTTTTCCCTTTTCCCCTTTTACCCCTTTAAATTTGAACTTTTTTTCTTTAGGTTTTCTTTCATTTTTTCTTTTCATTTATTTGAAGAAAAAAAGGGAAAAAAAACGTCAATAAAAAAATTTTTTCAGCTAAAAACTTTCTATCCCCTTTGCTTCCCTTAAAAAAATTTTTTTCACCCGGGGAAAAAATTTTAAAATTTCGGGCCTTTTCATTTCCTAGGGATTTTTTTGGGCCCCTTTTTCAGGAATCAGGAAAAATTTTAAACAAAAAGAAAAGGGGTTTGACAGTTTTTAAAAATCAAAGGGTTTCCCAGGGGGGAAGCAAAAGAAGGGAAAGGGGACCAAATTAAATTTTTTAATTCCCTTTTTTTTTTTTCCCTTCCGGGAAACAAATTTAAATTAAGGCAAAAGGGGAATGGAAAAGTTTCCCCCAAATTCCCCAGGGCGGGGGCCCCCCCTAAAGAAAAAGATTAACCAAAGGAAACCCCAATTTAGTTTTGGGAAGACCTGAGCAGGGTACTTTAAAAAAAACTTTATTGACGTTTTTAAAAAATTTTAAAATTTTAAAATACATACAAGAAGAAAAAATGTATGAAGAAAGCCTAAAGCACAAAAGTTAGAAATTAAAGAATAAAAGGGAAAAAGGGAAAAAAAAGGTGACTTTTATTCTTTCCTTAAGCAGTAAATGATGCTAAATTATTTCAAGCCTCTCAAAGACACTATCTGGCAGTTCTCTTCTTCCACTTTCCCTATTTCACTTTTTTATAAAAACCAAAAAAAAAAAATGTTTTTTTCTTCCAAAGGGTTTAAAATATCTAGCATGATATATCACAATTACATCCTATTACATGTTAACATTTATGTGATAAATGATATTGCATTTTTTAAAACTTTAAAAAAAAATGACTTGCTTATTTATTAAAAGACTTCACTACTTAAAACTGTAAATCTTCTACATGTTATATAACATCACTAAATCCAAATATTTTAATCCATTTTGTGTTGTAAAATCCTTTGCAAAATTAATTACCAAATCCAGTTTTCATTGTCTTATATCTGTAACCATTTCATAACCAAGTTTCAACAACCTCTCCACTTTTTTCTCATTTCATTTTAAATTTGACTCTCCTCTTCTATCCTATCCATGAACTTCACCCCTAAGCCTTTTCAGATTCCCTTTCTTACCTTTTGATTTAATGAAAAGATTAGCCTGTATAACTGAGGGGATCAACAAAAAAAAAAAAAAGAAAAGTGCTACATCTAACTCTTATGCTTCATGCATTCTTCATTAATACAAATTTGTTACAGGTCAATTTTCCCAAAAGGTTCCCCTTTCTCCCCCATTTGGGCTGTAATTTCCATTTCACAAACCAAAATTTCTTGGCCCTTTATTTCCCCAAATTCCCGTGCCTAATGCTTCCACTAGCTAAATTTTTAATTTGGCTCTCCATGTGATTTTCAGTTTCTTTTCCTGTTGTGTTAGCTCCACATTTCCCCACACCTTACATATCCCTTACATATCCCCATAGTTCTGCCTTAATCTTGTTATCTCATTCCTTGGGTTCTCTATCAATCTATTTTCAAGTTTAGAAGACACTCTTTTCCAAAAACATTAGCTCCTCCAGCATCTGTTGTAGAAAAACCTGAGAAAATTCCTGGGGGGTTTCCATCTTTGGGTTTAAACATTACAGAGTTAATAGTTTCCCTTCTTCTCCCATCTAGCTGAATACAGCCAGCAAGTCAGTCTTTTCAGCATCAAACAGATAATGTCTGCAATTTTTCCCCACTGCAGTTTCTGCAATTTAGTCTTTTAAATACAGTCAGCCCTCTATATTCACTGGTTTCCCTTTCACAGATTTTATGATTTGCTGATTTGATTAATATGTTTTTCTAAATTTTTGGGCCTCTAGTGCGATCCTATGATCAACTTCCACCAGACGTTTACCACAGAGACACACTAGAAGGAGATTACGTCTAATGGAAATTGGCCACAGAATTGGGGTGGAGGGAAATTTCCCCAAACAAATGTTCTCCCGTAAAAGGATCATCTTGGAAAATTTGCTTTTTTCCATTTTGGCGGGTTTTCTTTTTCCCCAAAAAGGGGGAGGGTGGTCCCCAAAGGAAACCAGAATTATAAAGGAAAGAATTAAATTTCAAGTTTTTTTTTATCACCCCCAACTTTTTTTGCCCGGTCTTAGGGGCAGATTATTGACCTTGTTGCAAAAAAGAGGGCCGGGTTTCCTTGGTTTTAAATAAAAATTTTAGAATTTTAAAAGTTTAAAAAGTTTTTTTAAAAGAGGTTCCAGAAGGGCCCTAAAATATCGGGAACACGCTGCATTTCACAGAAGGGAAAAGATGCCCCCTTCGGGTTTTTAATATTACCCATTTGCTCTGGGTAAATGACAATGGGAAATTTCCGGGCCATTTTGGGATTCTTGTTTTTTTGGGGGTATTTTTTATGGAAACCCTTTTTTGGCCCTTTCCAAAGAAAATTTTCTAAACTGCCGTGAGACATCTGCGCGCCGCCGGAAGTGGTCCCTCAGCAGGGCAGGTGATAACAATGGATTTTGGGGCTTCTCATTAATAGGGTTGCCATAAGTCAAATAACAACAACAAACTAGACTAACTATGAGTCAGGATGTTCCGGGTTTTAAATATAATTTCTGACACAGGCAAAATAGGGTTATTCTTCTCAGCCTCAGCATCTGTCCCGTGGCAGGCAGTGATGTAAAAACCGGGAAGATTACCCTCCAAAATTTTACGTGAAGCATTCTGAATCCTCTAAAGAACAAAAATTTTTTTGGCTTTTCATTTCCCTTCTCTTTTAGTCCACATGGATTATTCTACATCTACCAGGAGCCAGGAAAAGTGACATTTGGACAGTAAGTCCCATAATCTGTCAGAAAAAGCCCTTTAATCCCATAAGCGGGGAAAAGTGTAGTCCAAATAAGTAACTTCCCCAAGCTGCTCTGAACTTACTTCTCAGCCTGTTATAGTTCTGGCTCTCTACCTGGGGCACCCCATCCCTCCCATTCAGCACAGAAGAACCAACCACCCCGCCAAAGATCTGGCTCACCGCCCAACTCGTCTTTGCAAAGGATGATGCGCTTGCAGGCGAGATCATGGTTGTTGGCAAATTGCCGCATCAGCACCACAGCATCTGTGATGCTCACCTTCCCATGGAATTTCTCCCCGGAGTCTGCCGGAATTTTTTAAGCTGCAGCAGAAAGGAGAAATCCGAAGCAAGAATTAAAGATACAAAACTAAGTGTTAATTGTATTTTCTCCTAAAGCCCACTTTCTCTGCCAGAGAGATGTCGGACTTCACCAAACTACAATTGTAGGATTCAGTCATTGTAGTTAAAAGATAGAAAGGAGGAAAGAGGGAAAGGAAAAAGAAACGAATGCAGCAGCACCTCTCAGATTAATGGGTTTTAAAAAAAAATGGCATAGCCTTCATGGATATAAATTCACTTCTTGCCCTTGTCCTTGTTTTGCATCTTTCTGGATCCTATTACCTTTGATTCATTGATCAGCATATGTGTGTTGGGTAACTTTTGGGGGAAAAATGCAGCTTCAGCCTCAATGCAATCATCATTTGAACTTGGTGGCCCAGTTTACACAAGGGTCTATTTGTGATAGAAAACTGTGCAAGTCTGCTACCTGAATGGCTGTAGCCAAGAGGTTGAGCAGAGGTTTTGAAAAAATGCCTGTACCAGGAGGATGAGTGAGGGCAGTCAGCTTACGTAGCAGGGCACTGGAAGAGTACATTTCCCACTCTTTTGCCTTCCCCCACATACTATGGTAAGGCTCTTGCTGTACTGGAGCCTGAACCCCCCCCCCTGCTTCAGAAGGAGGAGAGGGAACAAAAACCTTCCCATTGCACAACTCTATTAGCTGTGTTGCATAGTTTCAACTGCTTCCTGAGTGCCTGGTTGTGAGAGTCCTTGAAACCAAGGGCTATGAGAGGGCTGAGTGAGAAAAATCATCTGTGTTTGCAGCACAGGCCATTTCCCAAGTCAGTTTGCTTCTCCCACAGAACCTGGCTTTGAGAGTTCAGAGTCAGGTATTTCCAAATCAGTTGGCTCTCTATACAGAAGAGCCAGA
>CAOLHI010008080.1:0-10928 GCA_948474755.1 Ctenosaura bakeri | reverse complement strand
CCCAAACGGGGCCAACCTCAAAAATATCACTAGTGATTCAAGGGAAACTTTTAAATGAGACTGAAATCCAGTTCAGGGATCTTGCGAATGTTTACCATATCCAAACCATATCAAAACAGAGCACTAACAAAAAAAGGAGACTGAGTAACTGGCAGTCAGACCACTTCAGCAGCACAATGATAGTGTCAGATCAGATGTACTATGTCATTATTGTTTCCCAGGCTATTTTAAGTCCTAAGGAATCATCCTCCAGACTTCTGTATCACACACTTCAGCCTAAATTTCAACATCCCCACCCCTTTTAGCTAATGTATATAGCAATCAATGCAAGTAAAGTATTTACCTCTGCTACTTCACATCAGTTCCACTTGTAATGTCTAGTGCAATAAGTTGTCATTAAACCCAAAACAATTCATACAAAACATTACTCAGCTAAAGAATCTGGCTCAGTTCTTATTTTTGACATAGGACCATTAAGCACTATTTCACACTTAACATGACTTCTATTATGCCCCCAAAATTTTGGTTTATCCTTTAAAAATTACTGAGGATAAATGTTTCAGACTTCATTACATGGCAGTATATGCAGAACTGATTATCATAAAAAAAAATTTAAGGACCTCACAGTCCCTTTCTCTGCCTATACACCCAACAGGATGGGGAGAGGGATTATCCCTGCTATTTCACCCCGGGAATTGCCATGCCTTTCAGCAGAAAAAATAAAGAGATGTAAACTACACTAATGATAGTTTCCAGTTGTGCATGAAGTCTAAATTTCACAGTTGTACACACGTGCCTATTCTCACCTTCCACTGAATGCAAAAGGAGGTTTAAGCATACGGCACCCCACCAGTTAATGCTCAGTCAATGCAGAAAAAGGCAAGAACAGGGCTAGGGCATTCAGAAGTCAAGATATGTATCATACTTTCTGTTTCTGTACTGCAAGCTTTCTGAACCACAGCAGCCAACAAATTTTACATTGAATACATGAAATTTTTGTATTAAATACAGAAGTGCTGTTCACATAGACCACAATAATCTTACTTGTGTTATGTTGAAGGAATCAGGTGGGAAGGGTAACCCATTTGCTGTTGGCTAATTGTTCAGAACTCTAGGTATAGAGGTAGAAATATGCGGGGAATAAAGCCAAAAATGAAGTGTTTTGTATGAACTCAAATGTCTCCAAAAAACACAGAACAAGCCCATCATGTTTCATCTCTGAACTCTGTATGAACAAAGTAGAAAAGTTATCAGGACAAACCACTGAAACAAAACTTAAGTGGTTCCCAAAAGTATTATATAGCAAGTGAACTGAGACACAGAGGTGAGATCTGAAGCCCAGCCTCTTGACGACTATGCTATACCAGATCATCCCAAGCAAGGCTTGGAGCAGCATTCTGGGAGTTGCAGTCTCAAAAGATTTTGGAAGTTGTAGGGATTCGGGGACTTGCAATCCCAGACCTCCGGGGAGATGGACTTTTTAGGGGGTTGAGAGCACCCACCGTCTGTTTCCTCTGCTGTTTCCTGCCCCAACATGACTTGAGGATCTTGGGGGTAAGGTGGGGTTGACCAGAAATGCAAGCCCCCTTGTTAAAATTTTGGGGGCAAGACCAGATCACCACAAGGTGGGGTGGGGGTAGACATTTCCTTCTTCGGGAGGAAAATACAATTCTCTCTTCTCAGAAGGGGCCTTTCCCCCAAAACATTCCCTTTGCCAAAAACAAAACAGAACAAAACAAAACCCTTTTTACACTTACCTTGGTCTTGCAAAAGAATCTGACACCTGTTGCTCAAGCTGTTTCCTCAAACGGTCATTGGTTTTAAAAATTTTCAGCTGGTGCCTCAGCATGCGGATCTCCTGGAGATGCTCCATTAACAGCTCTAAAGGTAGGGAGGGGCCCATGTCAGTCCAGAAGTGAGAAGGAGGACAGCTCCTTGCAAACTAAAGCCAGGTAAAGAAAACAGCCTGTGACTGAATTATTTGAGGAAGGGAGTGGGCAAAGGCAGCAGAAGGCTCCCAGCCCCCGGGGTCTCCCTATCACCACACTCCCAGCCTCAATAGTGCAAACTCTGCTGGGTGGGGAACATAAAAACCATCATGGGGGTGCCGGACAAAAAAAGTTTAAAGAATCTCCAAAACTGGAGCTCCAGTTTAAAAACCCCCTCTAAAGGCCAAGGATACAGTAGCATGAGCCCCAGAGAAAGTTTTTAAGCCGGCCCCCGGGCGGGGCCATTTTGGGAAAAAGACCTCTCCGTTTCCTGCTGTCCTGGATTGCAATGAAAGCTGCAAGCGCAGCAAGGAATCTCCTCATCCCCCAAACTCCTGCCTTCTCCACCCCCCTCCACACCCCCAAGTCCTGTGACTTTGCCTCCCCACCCTCTGGAGATGAAATGGAGATTGCAAGTTCACTGGGGCGGGGGCCTGTCCTTTTCCCCACATTCCTTTGGCATTATTTTGGTTAGAAGACTCTTTTTTAAAAAAAAAAAAAAAGGTAGACAATACATGTCTGATTCACACAACAGGAAAGTAAAGAACCAGAAGTCTGCGATGCTTCCAGATTCAACAAAGTACCTTTGATGGACAGGCGTGTAGAGAAAAAACAGGCTTCCCTCCACCAGCTGTACATTTCCCCCCCTGGTCACAAATCCATTATTCTTTACCCGTTTCACATGGCTTGCTTGGCCGATTAAAAAAAAAAGGGGAAAAGGGGAAAAAGGCCCAAACCCCCGCCGTTTGTTTTCCCCGACCCTTTCCCGGGGCCCTGCTTTCAACTCAGCCTCTAGCAGAGCGGCCGGGCGAGCATTACTGCACCGGGTGTAAATTTCCAGGTCAGCCCACACTCCCCCTTTTATGAGTGCTCTAATCCCGAGGAAACACAACCCCGGCTTTTATAAAGCTGGAAACCAAGTAATTTAATCATCAACTGTCAAACCCTAGTTTCTTTTTTGAAAGGACTACCAAAAAAAAAAAAAAAAATACCCATGAGGCAGCAAGTGCGGTGGAACTGAAACAGAGACTGAAAAAAAAGACAAACAGAGAAGATGAAACACTGGGGGGGAAAGGGGAGATCCCATGCACCTTCCCCCCCAGGACACCAAGGGACGCTGGTTTTGGGGGTTACAGTCACGTGCATGAGTGTGCATATTTTCTGTCTCTGATATACCCCCCCCCACACACACACCCAATCCTCTTTCCTTACTGGCCAAGCAGAGAAGAAGAGCCAGCATGTTGTAGCATTTTGAGGGTCAGGGTTTTTGGGAGACCAGGGTTTGCATCCCCACTCGGCAGTGGGTAACCTGGGGCAAGTCACACCCTCTCAGCCCTAGAGGAAGGCAATGGCAACGCTTCTCTGGATATTTATTTCCTTAGAGCATTTATACCCCACCCTTCGCCCAGAAAGGCTCTCAGAGTGGTTTACAAATCATTTGTTTGACAACTCCCTGCTCTCAGGTTTACAATAAAAAGGCACAAAAGACAAGGAAAAGGAGATGGCAGCTGGGAAGGGATAAATCACAGAATCCTAGAATCATAGAGTCAAAGGGCCCCAACCATCGAGCCTGACCCCCTGCTCAACACAGGTTTCTCCAACTAGTCATTTTCTGCAGATGAAAGGGTCCAGACTCTTTCTGAGGATGCACAAAAAAAGAAACGCCACCACCTCTCTAGGCAACAGGTTCCACTGCCAACTCACTCTTACCATCAAGAATTTCCCTTTTTTTAAATTTTCAACTGAAATCTACTTTCTTGAAAATTTAAAACCATTGGGCCCTGGTTTTTTCCCTTTCCCGGCTAAAAAAGACAAAATCTATTATCTATCCACGATAGGGTCCCCTTAAGTCAAAATTTTTAAAAACCCCCCCTTTAACAGGTCTCTCTCTTTCACCAGCAGGGGAAAAATTGGAAAATCAGCAAGATGTGCGGGGGGAAAATTCAGCTGTGGTAGGGGCAGGGAATTGTTGAGGAACTGACAGGGAGTTTTGCAAATTTTTAAAACGGGCTGATCTAACCAACCCCTCAGGCTGTGCCGCTGCTCTACACCAAAGTAAGCGCATAGTAGGAGACATCTAGCATAAACAAGTCGGAGGAGATCTCAGAGGTCAATGAGTTCAGTTCACTACTGATGCAAGAAAACCTGCTCTGCTAGGTGGGAGTTTCCCTGGGTGAAACTTGCTGGGCTCAACAGCCAAGTTTCCCCCCCTCCACCTCTGCTGTTGCTGCTTCTTCTTTGTGCCTGGATGATTCCAAACAGAATGTTTTTTTGTGACATCTCAGATAATCTACAGGGAGGGAAAAAAAGAAGGAGGTAGTTTAGCCAATCACAAAGTTCTGGATTATGTCAAGAGACCATTTCTTTTGGGAAAGCTTTTAAAACAAGAGGCATGGTCAAGTTTTGGACAGGAGCTTCTAAAAGACACATTCAAGGCACTAGATCCCATCTGATCTTGGAAGCTAAGCCAGCTGGGCTTGTTTTAAACCCCCAAAAAGAGGGACCACCAAAGAATACCAGGTGCTTGAAGGCTGGTTTCCAGAAGGCAGTCCCAAACCACCACTGAGTATTCCTTGCCTAAGAAAGCCCTATGAAATTCATGGAGTTGCGCTAAGTCAGCCAGTGACTTGGAGTCTTGCACACATACTCTTACAGGATTTTTCCCTCTCCAGGCAGAATCCTGTTCCTCCTCCAAACACAACAAACACGGGGGGAGTGTCTGTCCCTCTCAAGGATTTTCTCTCCCCCCCTTTGGGCATGTTCCTGCTCCCCCCCCCAGAGGTTTCTGAAGTCATTAAGCTAAAAAATTTTAAAGTCGCCCATGTTTGATTCTCCACACGGCCAGGGAAAAACCCACTGGGTGACCTTGGGTGTGTAACACTCTCAGCCCCAAAAAAACCATGATAGGTTCACCTGAGGATCACCGTAAGTCAGAAATAACTTGAAGGCACACAACAACAACACAAGTCACAGAGAGCACAAAGAAGTGAGCACATCCCTTGTTTGGCCTTGATTTTGTCCATGTTATCAGTTCCTTGATTCCCTTAAAGGAAGAAATGACAAAGAACATTCAGGGAAGGTGTATAACATGATAGCTAACTCCCAGCACTTGTCTGGATGAAAATTTTTAGCCCCAAAATGCTAGCACTCTGCTTTGAATTCAAAGAAATCTAGTGAGGCCCCGGGGAAAAAAGTGAGCAAACCCCAAATGCTGCATTTACCTTTTCTCAAGGCCACCAAGTTGAGCCATTTCATCCTCTATTGACTCTCCTGAAAAGGGGGAAAAAGGGGGAACAAAAGAGGGGTTTTTTAAAACCACCAAGAGGATTGTTTTTCTGTCAGTTATTTGGTTTGAAAAACATTCACAACAAAAAGTTTATTTCTGATAAACCCCAAAAGAGAAGACCTCAAATCCATTCCCCACAAAACAGTTCTCAAAGAAATGGTAGACCATTGGGGCAACCTGTAGCCCTCTAAATGTTGGTGGAAGGGTGAACACCCATCAGCCTTCAGGTCAGAGACAATGGGATATGCAATCCCAAGAACATCCAGAGAGCCCTCTGTTCCCCAGCACTGCAGTCACCCCGACTGCCGCTTTACTTCCCCTATTCTCAGCAGGCTTGAACATTCTGCTTAGCCCTCGGTTTTATTTTTAAACTTTTTTCAATGCTACCCTGTTGTGCAAAGATATATTAATTGTCTCAGTTGTCAGCAACTTCATTAGTAAAAATATGATACCATCTGCTGATTTGAACGGAAAGGCATTTTAATGTTTATTCGCAGGAGAAACTTATTTCCAATGCAAAAAATTTTTGATATATGGTAATTGAATACACTCAGTTTTTTTCGAGGATATTGCAAAGATATGCAAGCCATAACACTGTGGCTCAAAGGAAAATCTCTCCCCACCTACAAACAAAATGACCTCAAAAGCTAAGCACTGGCCCGACTGCTGCCCGCACCCCAAAGCTACATTTCTGATGAGTCCAGGGGGCAAATTTTGCCCTCTGCTGGGTTGGGGACCCAGCTGAACTGGGGTTCTGCTTTCTCAGATGTTGCACAAGGGGGTATCCAGGATTTTTTGTACAACGGTTCCCCCCGGCTGCAGCTGGACAATGCTGGGAATGGGTCCCCCCTGACCCCAAAAGCCTCTACTGGTTTGGGCAGCACCAGGGGGGGAATGCCACTGGGTTATCCTCCTCCTTCCTACATTCCTTTCCTTGGACCTCTTACAACTCGGCTGGCAGAACTTTAAACTTCCCCCCAAAACAATCTTGACCTCTGTTCGTTTAAAAAATTTTTTAAAGGGCTGAACAACTAACCTAGGACCCTTATGCCCCACCAACCAACAGCATTTCTATCACATCTTGATTAATCGAATTTTCCCCTTCATCCCCGTTCCAAACAGCTGCCAACGGAGCTTATGCTTTTTTCCACCAGGCTCAAAAGCTTTGGGAAACAACAGATATGAGGTGGGTATTTCTGCCCCTACTGATGTGATTCTAGCCCATATCTCTAGACAGCCTCTTGCAAAAAAAACTTAAAGAAAAGGGGAAGTCCACTGTCTTTAGAGACAGTCTGCCAAAAAATCAAGCATCGCTATACCTTCTGGGGCCAGGCCAAAAAAAATAGGAAATGATGGCTAGTTCGTGTTCCTTCACAACTGAGATTTGTGACTGCGGTAAAAATGGGGGAAAGTATGGCCCTCCAAAAGCTGGCAGGAAATCTCATGGCTTTTGGGAGAAGCCCCTTTTGCCCGGGGGGTTGATTTTAAAAACATTCACCCCTAGAACTTTTCTTTGGGTGCGTTCACATTCCCTTGGTCACTTTCCCTGCCCCTTGTTTTTCAGCTCCTAAACTATACAAGCAGCCCTTCACATTTGTAGGATTGGGGCACAGGACCCCCGACAAAAATGGAGAAAATGCAAATATCAAAATTTTGTGTGTGTGTTGGAAGGGGGTCTGAGGCATGGGAGGCACCCAGGGTCCAAAACCCGGTCAGCGAAAGGAGAAGGGAAAGGGGTGGCTCCCAACTTCCCTCTCTCAACCATCTCCTTCCTTGGGTGTGGGAGAACATCTGGGGGAGTGTTTGGCTGCTGAGAAATCAGGTTGTGAGCTGTCCTGAGCTGGCCAGACAGTGCCTGGAGGAGGAGGAGGAAGAAGAAGAGCAGGGATGGGTTTTTAAAGGGCTGTGAGGCTTGATCAGAACTGCTGAGAAGGAAGGTTCCCCCAGTAAAGAAGCACCTGAGGTGGAGGAGGGGAACTGAAGAAAACCCCCAAATAATCAAAACCCACAAGTCAAACCTGAAAATGTGGAAGGCTGACTGTACTTTTGGGGGGGCAGGGGGGAAAAAAAATTTGCAAATAATCAAATCCGTGAAAGTTAAACCCACAAATCTGGAGGGCCAATTGTCTTGCTAAATGCTTAACACAACTGCTAAACAGGACCTTTAAATGCATGGCCAATGGTGAGGAAGCCTGGGGGCTACAGCTCAATATCATCTCATGGGATATGCTTTGTCCCCTCCCTGTTGCGCATTTCCCCTTATTTGCAAGGGGTTTTAAAACCACCCCCCGTACAGACATTGCTGTTCCAGCCTCTCAAACAGCCGGGCGCTTTGGTTGAGCTGCTCCCGGAAGCCCTCAGCCACGTTAAAGCCACCTCGCTGGCCTGCAGGGCTTTCCCCGAACGCCCTGATCAGGTTGGTCAAGTGCTGGTGGTAGGCTGCGCAAAATGCGGTGGCTGGATTTTTGGCGTGGGGAGGAATCCTCAGGCGCTGGCGAGTTTGAGCGGGGAGTCAGGCCTGCAAAAGGGAGGAAAAAAAATCACATTGCAAACATAGGCCACCAGCTTTTTAGCCTGTAAATAGCAAAAAAGGGGCAAAAAGGGCTGAGGAGATGCCCCAAAATGCCTTAAACATTTGGGGGAGTGGGTTTTGGAACCGACAAGCCAGTATGGTATAGGGTTTTGACACCCGGGCCCAAAAATCCAGGAAAAATTAAGTTCGATTCCTTGCTTGGCCATGGAAATCCATTGACTTTGGGTGCATCCCCACTTCAACCCAAAAACCCCAAAAGGATTTGCCTTTTTAAAATAAGCTGGAAACAATTTGAAGGCACACAACAATAACAATTTTTCTCCACTTACTACTAAAACAGCCAAAATGTTCACATGCTAAAAAAAAAACAAATAATTCAAAAGGAAATATTAGGGACAGGAAAACTTGGCCTTGATCCTATTGCTTGTCCTGATACCCAGCTCCATTAAATCCATAGGACTTACCCGTGCATTAACTAACCATTCAACAATCCTTTTGATGAGATTCCTTAGCCCAAATAATTAACAGCCCCTTTTGTTCCCCAAGATGTGCTGGACTATAACTCCCAAAATTCCTGATCACTGGCTGCATGGGATAACGAAGCCATAGTCAAAGCATCTGCAAAGCAGCAGGCTGCTCACCCAGGAAAATTTGATTCAACAACATATTTCGCACCGTGTGCTGTGGCCACAGTTTAGTGAAAAAAAATTTAGATTTCTTTTGCTGAAGCATTTTAAATTTTTCTTAGACTGTACTGCCCCCGCGTAGACACAGATTTTTGGGTTAATAATATTTGTTGATAATACCAATGATTGTTTGGGGGATTTTTTCTTTCTGCCTTGATTATTCAGAGCTGTGGGAAAGTCAGGAAACCAACTTTTACAGAAAGAAGCGGTGGGGAAATTTTTTGAACCAATTTTAAATTCCCCCAAAACAACTATCTTGAAGTAAAGCCAATCAAACTTCTGTTTACTGTTTCCCATTTTAAAAGAAACAAACAAAACAAGGGTTGCCCTGCGTTTTGTGAAATATTTTTTATTACGGTATCTATTTGTACAATTTTGCTATCAGTTATAGAAAAGGGGGCAAAAGGGAAACCCCCCCCTTTCCCCCTATCTTATCATGTACTGTGAACCTGAAATTACTAATAAAAAATGTAATTCCTCCAAGCCTAAAGTTATAAAGTATAAAAAACTGTTGTTGTTACCTGCCATCAAGTCAACTTCAACTGATGGTGACCCTATGGATGAAGAAGGCCCGTCCCCCCCGGGACTGCCCTGCTTGTAGATTTAGGAATGTGTGTCCTCCATTGAGTCTATCCATCTGTAATGGGGTCCTTCCCTTTTTTCTACTACCTTCTACCTGACCAAGACTGTTAACCTTTTTTTAGAGAGTCGGGTCTTCTCATCCTATGGCCAAAGTACGACAGCCCCCAGTTTAGCCGCATTACCGAAATCACAATTTTGCGTGGTCTTTCAGTTTTGGGTGGAAACAAAGGATATAAATGAATAAATGAATGCATAAGCTCAGAGCCCCACAGAGAATTTTCTTCATGAAATACGTGTGCCTTTGCTTATCCATGCCACTCTTTTTTCCCAAAACCTTTCCTTGGATGTTTTCTTTTAATTGAAAAAAGCTACTCACCCGTCCAGGGAAAATCCTTTCAGCTTTGTTTTTAAGCGGCATCTTTTTCCAGGGGGAAAGCATGTTGGCAATCTGCTCTTTCTCAAGCTCCGCCTCGTTCTCCAAAAGCAGTTCCCTTAGCTTTCCCCCATCCCTTTTGGGTTTTAAAAAGGCAAGAAGAAAAGATCGTCCAACCCGGAGCCCCAGTCCCCTTTCTGGGGTGCCTCCCCAAAATCTGCAACCATGTTTTTTTGCCCTTTTTGGTTTGGGGGAAAGGGACCCCCACCCCCGGAGGCCTTCATTGCTGGGCAAAACCAGAAATTTCTGGGAGGCGGCTGCTCAGGAGGCACGGAAAAACGGGTCATAAATGGTGACTTTTTCCAGCTTGGACATCAGATCCTTAATTCTTTGTCTCAGCCCTTGACATCATCAACAGCGTCACAGTCAAATGCCTCGAGGCTTGTGCCGCTCAGCCTAGAGAGAGCACACTTGCCATGGTAGTCGTATCTATGTCCTGCTTATCTGGGAGACTGAAAATCTTATCAAGCCCTTTGAAACCGGGCTTCTGCCTCTGGTTTATTCGTTTTAGTATCTGAAAGCAAAATGAGACAGAATAAAAGAGCACAGTTCTGCCACCCCGGGTTTCTAAATGGTGAAATCAGGCATCTAGGAAATTTGCTCGTAGCGGGTCAGGCAGCTGGATTAAACCCAGGGAAGACATGTGCTATCAGGCCATATGTGGCACTTAAGGCTGTTTCTGTGGCCCTTTATCTCTCCAGGCTTCCCGATTGCACACATGCCTGGGTTTCAGTGAAAATTTTAAAAAAGGGAGGGGGCTTTCCCCCTCTGGTATACACTAACTGGCATCATCATTGTTATTGTTCTTGTTTTACCCCTTTTCATCACCACCCACAAGCATAGGTGTATCCAGTGAGTTAGCCACACAAATTCTAAAACATGGATAGTTGGAGGGATTCCCACAGGTGATGTTGCATGAAATTTTTAGGCAAAGCAGTCATGCGTCTGTGCATCATACTGAAAGCCAATGTCATAGTATATATTCAGTGTAAGTCATGAGGTAAAAAATTGAAAAATTGTTTAGGATCTAGAGTTGCTGTTCATTTGTTTTCCCGGAGGGATCATTTTCTGTTCACAAAGAGTTTCAAACTCTGTGCCCTACTGGAAATGTTTTACTATGGTAAAAACATTGTGCCATGTTACAGCAAGTAAGCTGTATTTTGTGTCAAACGAAACTCTGCTTACCAAGTTTCAAGAACAGTAATTCTCAGAATGCATTTTGCTATTCAGTTTACATATTCAACATTGCAATATGAAAAAAAAAAAAATAAAGAAGCCAGAAATTCTGTCTCTGCAATGTATAAGTAGGTGTAATTTCATTAGGCCCGCTGACAGCTTCACCATAAATTATTAAGGATTCATTGATTTATTATAGTTTCTAAAAAGCAATGTATCTAAAATTTTTGAAACACAGTGCTAA
>CAOLHI010008078.1:0-11129 GCA_948474755.1 Ctenosaura bakeri | reverse complement strand
TCCTTTTTGTGGTCTCTGTGCTTGACAGAATGGATAATTACAAAGCTTCCCGAAGGATGGTCAGGTCACTAAATGAGGACAGCACCACCTGTTGCCCCAAATCTCACACTCCCAGCACAGCAGTCAAGTAAATAGCGGTGAAAAAAGGAGAAGCTATGACCAGATAGCAGGGGAAAACCAGTGACCTGAAGAAGAGACCCCCCTTAGAATGAGCTCTCAGAATCAGGTATCAGTTTTTTTGCAAGTCCATAGGCTAGGCAGATAGTCTATACAACCCATTTGGGAGAAAATTGGGGTAAACCTTTTGACCTTATGACAATAGACTTTTGGGAACATAGGGTTCTGTGAATAAAAGAAGAATGGCTGATATCCAAAAGTGAGTATCTCTTCAACTAAGTACCAGGCAAAAAAGGTTTGGTAACACATATCTTGTGACATATAAAACTCAAGACCCATTTTACGGGAAAGAATTTCAAGGCATAGGTTTTCAAAGTTGTGATAGCACTAAAGAGGTGACCAAGGAGGTAGTAGAGGTGAAACTATGAGTCCAAATGAACAGCCCTTTAAAAAATTTTTAAACATTTGGCCTTGAAGGTAGACCTTTAGTGAGGAGAAGGACAAACCACACTCCTTCAGCAACAAAAAAAGGGAGACAGTTGATACCATACCGGGGTTGTTGGTTCCAATCTGTCAGTGGAAAACTACAATTTTTCCCCCATTTGTAATGGTAAGGTCTTTTTGGGGCAGCATAAAAGATGGACTGTAGCCTAAATTTGGGTTACCCCCAGGAACAAGTGAGCCAGCAGAATGTCCGGGGGGGGGCCACTGTTGGAAATGAGAGGCCCTGTTGGGGAAAGGGAATCAGAACATCTGGACAGTCCGGGGCCAAAATGGGTGATCAGAATGGATCAAAGGGTCCATCCCCATTTTTCCATCACTTCCCTAAAGCAGAAAGGGAGGGGAAAAGAAAAGCAGGGAGCCTGTCCAAAAAAAAAGAACAATCCCAGTAGCCGGAGCCCCCGGGAGGACCAATGGGTTTTTTGTTTCTTTGGGTTTTTTGGGGGGGTGCCTCTTTTAATTAGAGGGAACTTGATAGGGGTCCACTTGTGTGCAAACCTTGCTAATGATTATGCCGAGGGCATTGTTTTTTCCCAGGGGAATGGTTGTTTCTTGTGGCACCACCCCGATGGGTGGAGGTCCTTTAAAGGGAGTGGGTGCTGTTTTTAGGTTGATGTAATAAGCGTGGTTGTGTTTTTGGGGCCCCCTTGGGCACCTTTTTACATAACAGTTTCTCAAAAGATCTTAAATGTTTTGAAGAACTAACAATTCTAGTGCATTGATGTGGAGCCTTCCAGGGGAAAACATGCCCATAGGCATGGGGGAAAATTTCAATGTGCACCACATCCCAGAATGACTCTGTGGCCATCTCACAGGGGCTGTGGATTTTAATGGCATGCCCAATGTGATTGCTCATTAGGTCCGCCAAAAAGTACTTCCTCAACACAGGGGGAAACGCTACCCTGGTTGATTAGAGGGGGGATTGAGGGCCCGGGGATAGTGTGGGATAAACCATTGGGTGAGACAGTGAGTAAACCATGGTGGCGGGCATGAGGTAGCAAGCAGGGGATCCAAAAGAAAATCTGGGATGGCGGAAACCTGAATAACTCCCTTTGCATAAAATTTGAGTCTCTTTAAGGGAAGGAAAGGTTCCCCAAAGATTACTTCACGAAGAACGGGGGTGCTAAAGTAAAAGGGAACTCATGAAAAGTGTTGCAGGTGAAAGGTGATTTGGGAAAAGATATTGAATTTATCCAGGGAAAAGTTTCTTCCTTAGGGAGGGAAGAATGGAAGCCAGGGTCCCCCTTTAACCCGATGGGGAATGTATCTTTATGCTGCGTAGATCCAGGATGGGGAAACCCCCCCTTGCTTTGGGAAACAAAGAGTGAGAGAATTATCCCTTTTGTATTGTGTTGGGATTTTTTTAGAGTGCCTTTGATTACAGCTGTTGATTTTCTGGAGAAGGGTTGGGCGTGGAGTGAAAAAACCAAGGGGGGAATAATTGAAACATGATGGATACCCAGATGAACTATGGGTAAAAAATAATAGTGGTGTTTATAGGTGGCATAATAGAGAACAGGTCTGGGACCTTGGTGATGTTACATTGGCTAGGTGAAACCTTGGTAGAGGTGGATCTTGTGGAAAAAGTCAAAACATGACTTGGAAACAGAGGATGGTATTTCAATTGTTGCTCGTGATGTGACTTAGAAGGATGTTGGGTGGCAGAGGAGGGCAAAAATGAAGTCTGTGGGCATAAAGGGGACCTATCTGGGAAAAAGTGGGAAAAAAGCCTTCTGCAGGATGAGCGAGAAGAATGGGGCCCCGTTGAGGTTGGTGACTGAAGCCCATCTTCATAGCAGTTAGCCTGGCTTTCAAAGGGTTCCCCAGAATCCTTTTTTAACATGGACAGCCCCATCCATCAAAGGGAGGTTTCCATTCATTTTCCAGTGTCTTTAGTGAGGCCTCCTAAAGAAGCCATGCATCTTGTCCCAAAGTGTTCTCTGATAAGCCATCATGCATGGCTGCATATTTGCAATAAAGCCAATAAAGCAGCAGCGGAGAAATCGTTCCCAAATATCAAACATTGCCCCAAGATGAGAATGCACTTCAAACCCTTTTAAGGCCTTACAATTAGTTTACGTAGGATGGGTAAAAGATGAGCCACATCCTACTTGGATCTTGAGAGTTGAGATGCTTGGATGAAAGCTGGAAAGCATTGGGTCCATCCTTTGACACTCCAGAGCCAACACAAAGAAAGTGGCTGGAGTGGCTACTGTCCCAGTTGAAACACGGGGTCTACACTGGAGATGAGAGTGGTGGCTTTCATGCCATGGGATTTGCCCATGTGGAACATTAGTCAGAAAATTGTTGCTTAAGGAGCCCAGGTGTTGAGTCATCAACAGTATGGGAGGAATATGGGAAGTTGGGAGCCTTGAAAGGAGGAGTCTGAATCATAACCTATTGATAAATGAAAGGTGGTGGAAGGGCAGCAGGTGGCTGGAGGTGCTTAATGGGCGGATGGAGGAATGTAAGGACAAAGGACGTGCTTGGTCGGAAATAAGTTAGAGACACTTGCCACGGCAAAACCCAAAAGAGCTTCACTCATCCATGCACAGTGGGGAGATCAAGTCCCCAGTCTAAAGAACCAGGTGGAAACTTCAGCCACTGAAAGTGATGATGCTTGGAACGAGATTGTACCAGTGAAGTGAACAAGGTCTGGTGGAGGAGCATCAAGCTTGAGGCCTTGGAGACGTAGACGAGATCAAGACGGGAAGCCATCCGGGATGGATCTCTGAAACTGGTACTGATCAAAAATTTGGCCTGGTGCATTGGATATGACACAATCAGCCTTGGACCCGCCTTCTTATGCCCTTGAAACTCCATGTAGACATGTTACAAGAGGAATTCCTCATTTAGATGCATAGTCACAATGGAATGGTCAGAAGAGGCATAGAACGTCCTGGGAAGGGAGCGTTTGTGCTTATCTGCAATGACCTGGGGTCAGTGGCAGGTCATGCAGGTACAGATTTAAGATCCGTCACGAGGAGGCTTCCAGTCTTGATTGCCTCTACAAGGAATCAGCTATTCCACGACACCTTGTTCACTTCCATGCATCCGTTCCAGAGCACATCATTTCAGATGGTGCCAATCTGGTGCCTGGTACTTCAGAATGGGTCACTTCAGTCTGTCTTCTCTTTTCCCTGGATTTGACTTTTCTGATTGCTCTGAGTTGTCAATGCTCTACTTTCGAAGCGGCCGCTGTGTACTTTATACCGTAGCGATTCCTCCTCCCCGCCGTAGCACCTGGAGTCATTATGCAGCCCTGATCGGTCTCCTATTTTTAGGCTGTTCCTGTTGAGGTCCTCTGCATTCTCTCCAGCTTCTCTGGCCTTTAATACCTTTCCAACACGACTCTCTCAAAGTTGAAACAATCTTTACATATATGTTCTCATAGCTTATCTTTGCATCAAACATAGTACTCTGGGGGTGTCTGAACCAGTGTTTCGCTGTGACAGTCACAAGCTTCCGACTGTTTTTTGGTGGAGAGTGATTAGGCAGGAACTAAATGTATTACCTTTTCAAGATTGGAGAATTACAAGATCCACCATTCAGTTGACTGTTACCCTTGAGTAAATTAATTTGTATAGGACCTCAAAAGGTTTCGAAAGTGATTCTCCGAATGGGTTTGAACATGTTTGACAATTTGCAAACATTTTACTCCGCTGCTGCTTTATTGGCTTTATTGCAAATTGCAGCCAGCATGATGGCTTATCAGAAACCTTTGGGACTATTGCTGCTTCTTCAGGAGGCCTCATTAAAGCACTGAAAAGGATGGAAGACCTCCCTTTGATGGAGGGGTTCCCACTTAACAAGCGTTACTGGGAACTGAGCCTATGCTCAAAGAAGTTTAAAGGAAACATTTCGGGGCTTACTTGTTTAAGTGTTCATTTGGGTACACTAACCTTATTCCCTTTCCCCCCCTTTTCCACCCTCTTTAAGCACCAAAGAGCAAAAAACATTTTTTGGGGAAGGGATTTCGGAGGGCCCAATTTAGTGGGCCCAAAAATCCTAAAAGGGGGGAAGAAAGAGGGGAACTCAGCCCTTTTGGAAATGTAATAGGGGGTGTTCGGGGTAAAACGGAGGCGTTTTCTTTTTTGCCTTTTCCTCTTTTTGTTTTCCCCAAAGGTAAAAAATTTTGGAATCCTTTTGGAAAATTTGATTTTCTCCAAAAGGGGGAGGTTTTGGTTATTTTTTGCCCCAATTTTTTGGCTCCGGAAACCTTGGAGGAAAAGGCCCCCCAGGCCTCCGGGGACAGAACCTTAACAGAAAAGACCTTAATTTCCCCAAATCGGGTTTTTTCTTTTCCCAAGAAAAGGGTTAAAAATTTGCCATCCGAAATTTTGGGGGGCAAAATCTGCTTTTAAGAAAGCAAAAAGTTCAGGGGTTACCCCAAAAAAGGGAAAGGATTTAAGGGGAGAGAAAGAAAAATTTTTGTTTGTTTTAGCGGGAAATAAAAAAATTCCCGGGAAAATTCCTGTTGAAAATGGGCCCCCCTTAAAAGGAGAAGAGAAAACCCTTTTTTCTGCCCAGAAAAGGGGGCAAATTTTACAAAAAAAATTGTAGGAAGGAAGGATTGCCAAAACATTTATTTTCTAATTGTAACATCAGTTCAAAAGCCCTTTTTTCTGAGAATTTCAGAAAAAAATGCTTACCTTCTCTAATAACTAAATTAATTTTCTTCTAAGTGGTCTCTATTCCTCATACAGTAAATTTTTTTTCTTGTATTTCTTGTAAAACAAACAAAAATTCTTTCTTTCATCTCCCCTTTTCCTCACCTCTTTCTTCTCCTTTTATGGCCTCCACATCCCTCCAAACTTTGTGTTTGGTAGGGGGCAAAAAATTCTTTTTCAGACACCCCCACAGAGTACCTTTACTGTTTGAGTGACAAATATAACGCTTATCATTGCGATATATGTAAAGATTTCCCCTATCTCAGACTCTGAAGAGACTTAAGTCTTTCTGTTGGGGAGAGGTATCTAAAAGTGCCAGAGCAGGCCATGGCGAAAAAGGCTTTTTCCACACCTCCACCAGGGTCTGTAGGCCTAAAGACATTAGGAAGACCGCATCAGTACTGATAATGACACCAGCGTAGCCTACACCATCTGTAGCTACCTCGCTATCGAAATCAATTAGTACCAACAGCCCCCCCGGCCCCAGCTTCCGAACAGCCGATGCTTTTTCCACAACATCAGAGGACAAGTCAGAAAAGCCAAGAATCCAAAAGGCAAAAAGAAGAAGACAAAACACTCCGTTTTCCGCAGTTGCTCCCTTCAGTCACAGCTACCACCTGATTGGCACCATCTCCCAAATTTTGTCTGCAGCTTCACGGGTACCGTCATTGCTTCCGCTGGTTTCTGAGGTCATTGTTGACCCTGATCTATTGTCTAGAGTGGCAACATCAGTACTAAGATCCTCCACAACAGGAATCTTCATCTGTATCCTGCATGCCTGCCCCACTGACCCCAGGTCATTGCAGATACTTCAGCCACAAACGCTCTCCCATGTACCAGGAAATTTTTATGCCTTTTTAGACCATACCATTGTGACTATGCTCTACATGAGGATTCCTCATTTATCTCAGTGTCTTACATGGATCAATACCCAAGGGAACATCTGCGGAGAGAGCTGCCAAGGCTGTATTGGTCCTACTCTCCATTGCACCAAGACCAAGACCACTCTTGTTTTTTTCCAGTACCAGTTTTCTCAGAGATCCATCACCCAGCATGGCTTCCAGTCTTGACCCAGTCTACGTCTCCAAGGCCTCAAACTTGATGCTCCTCCACCAGACCTTGTTCATTTTCCACTGGTACAATCTCAGTTGCCAGAGCATCATCAGCTTTCAGTGGCTAAAACTCTCCACCTCTGGTTCCTTCTAGACATGGGTCACTTCAGTATGTCCCCCCACTGTGTCCACCTGCGATGAGTGCAACGCTCTTGTGAAACCCCCCCGGGTCACAGTGTCTCTAACTTTGATTCTGGTCCCGACCACAGCACTGTCAGCTTTAGTACCGTTAGTCATTCCTCCACCTCCGCCACATCAAGCACCTCTCCAGCCACCTGCTGCCCTTCCACCAGCGCCTCCTTCATTTTCATCAAATGATGGTTATTATTCAGACTCCTCCTTGCAAGGCTCTCACAGACTATTCCCACTATCTCCTCCCCACTACTGTTGATGACTCAACACCTGAGGCTCCTCTCAAAAACAACAATTTGCTGACATAATGTTCCACATGGGCAAATCCATTTTGGGATCGATGCCACCACTCTACCATTTTCCCCGTGTCAGACCCAGTGTTTCAGACTGGCAGTCAGCCACTCCAGCCACTATTTTTTTTTGTGTTGGCCCTGCAAGAAGTGATCAAACAGGCATGGACACAAACTGCTTCATTACCACTTACATCCAAGCATCTGGAGCAACTCTACAAGATCCACCAGTAGGATGTGGCTCATCTGTTTACCCATCCTACGGACAACTCAATTTGGGACTAGAGGCCTCTAAAAGGTGTCAAGAAAGTGCATTCTACCATATCTGATAGGAAAGGCAAATGTTTGGACATATTTGGCAAACGATTTTACTCCGCTGCTGCTTTATTGGCTTTATTGCAAATATGCAGCCATGCATGATGGCTTATCAGAGAACACTTTGGGACAAGATGCATGGCTTCTTTCAGGAGGCCTCACTAAAGACACTGGAAAATGGATGGAAGACCTGCCCTTTGATGGATGGGGCTGTCCCATTTTTCAACAAGGGGATTCTGTGGGAACACCTGTTGAAAGCCAGGCTAACTGCTATGAAGATGGGCTTCAGTCACCAACCTCAACAGGGGCCCTTCTTCTCGCTATCCTGCAGAAGGCTCTTTTCCACTTCTTCCAGATCCAGGT
Organism: Ctenosaura bakeri; assembly: GCA_948474755.1. Classification (NCBI taxonomy): domain Eukaryota; kingdom Metazoa; phylum Chordata; class Lepidosauria; order Squamata; family Iguanidae; genus Ctenosaura; species Ctenosaura bakeri. The sequence continues at coordinate 3,629 of CAOLHI010008078.1, read as the reverse complement.
CACCTTATAGACCTTCACAGACTTCATTTTTGCCCTCCTCTGCCACCCAACATCCTTTCTTTAAATCACATCACGAGCAACAATTGAAATACCCCTCCTCTGTTTCCAAGTCATGTTTTTAAATTCTTCCACAAGATGCCACCTCTACCAAGGTTTCACCTAGCCAAAGTAACACACCCAAGGTCCCAGACCTGTTCTACTATTATGCCACCTAGTGGAACATCACCACTGATTCATGGGTTCTTCCATAGTTCATCTGGGTCATGCCATCATGTTTTCAATTATTCCTCCCATTTGTTTTTAAATCCACGCCCAACCCTTCTCCAGAAAATCAACAGCTCGTAACTCAAAGGCACTCTCCAAAAAAATCCCAAAAACAATACAAAAGGGATGGGGTACTTTCTCACTCTTTTACGGTCCCAAAGAAAACTGGTTGTGTCCCATCCCGGATTACGCAGCATAAAGATACATTCTCCATGCAGGTTCAAGATGGTGACCCTGGCTTCCATTTTTTCCCCCCCCTAAGGAGAGAAAACTGGTTTGCCTCAAAAGATGTACAATATGCATATTTCCACATCACCATTCACCTGCAACACAGGAAGTATCTTCACTCTGTTACAGGACAGGACCTCTAAAATATGAAGTCCCAAACCCCTTTTGGGCTTTCAGCAGCCCCGTGTTCTTTGTGAAGTACATGGCTGTGGAGAGCCTTCCTTCCATTAAAGAGAGCTCAAATTTTATGCAAGGCAGTTATTAGGTCCCCCGCCATCCCAGATGTTGTCTTTTTTGGGTCCCAGGGGTTCCCAGGCCTCATGCCAGCCACCATGGCTGTTACTCACTTGTCTCACCTAAAGGTTTGACTACTCCAGCACTGGATCCTCAGGCCCTTCATCCCCACTTCCCGAATCAACACAGGATAGCAGTTCCCTCTGTGTTGAGGAAGTCACTTCTTTGGCACCTTCAAAAGGAACCACATTTGGGGTGCCATTCCAAAAAGCCACAGCTCACTGTGAGATGGCCCAGATGAAACATTGCTGGGATGTGGTGCACATTGCAATTCTGCCATCGCCTATGGGCATCGTTATTTCCTGGAAAAGGGCTCTACACATCAATGCACTAGAATTGTTAGCTGTCTTCAAAACATTTAAGATCTTTTTAAAACTGTTGATGTGAAAGGTGGTCCAAGTGGGCTCCAAAAACACAACCACGCTTCATTACATCAACCATCAAAAAGGGACCCACTCACCTATCCTACAGGACCTCCCACCCATCTAGGAGAATGGTGCACAGCAAGAAACATAGCCATTCACCCTGTGGGAACAAACAATGCCCTAGCGGGCATAACTCAGTTGCAGCAAGGTTCTGCAGCACAAGTGGACCCCATATCATCAAGTTCCCCCTCTTAATTACAGACCTTTAAACACACGCCCCCCCCCCAAAAAACCAGGGCACAACAACAAACCCAAATTAGCTGCTCCAGGGCAGGAGCTGCCAAAGGGTCACTAGGGGATGGTTTCTCTTTTGTTGGACAGGCTGCCTGCTCTAAACCCGTTCCCTCCCTTTCTGCTTGTAGGGGGGAGTGATAGGAAAAATGGGGGATGGGAAAAACTTTATGCCATTCTATCACTTCATTCTGGCCCAGACAGCCATGGTTTGGACCACTTCTGGACATGTCCAGATGTTGCTGGGATTCCTCTTTCCCTCCAACAGGGCCTCTCATTTTCCAACAGTCAGGTCCCCAGGGCATTCTGCTGGTCCACTTGTTTTGCCTGGGGAATAACCCTTTGGGGGTGGCCATGTCCAGAGCCAGTTTGAATGGCATCCCAATGTAGATTGCTATTAGGTCCCCAAAGAAGTGACTTCCTCAACACAGAGGAACTGCTATCCTGTGTTGATATCAAGTGGGATTGAAGGGCCTGAGGATCCAGGCTGGAGTAGTCAAACATCTAGGTGAGACAGTGAGTACAGCCATGGTGGCTGCCATGGCCTCAAAGCATGGGACAAAAGACAACATTGGATGCGGAGGACCTGAAACTCCTTGCATAAAATTTGGCTTCTCTTTAATGGAAGGAAGGCTTCCACAGCCATGTACTTCACAAGTACAGGGGTGCTGAAGTAAAGGGTAGGACCATTATTCAGGTCTGTCCTGCAACAGAGTGAAGACTTCCTGTGTTGCAGGTGAATGGTATGTGAAATTGCATACTTACATCTATCAGGCAAACCAGTTTTCTCTCCTTAGGGAGGGAAGAATGAAGCCAGGGTCACCATCTTGAACCTGCATGGACGAATGATTATGCTGCGTAGATCCAGGATGAGGACCGACCACTGTCTTGCTTTAGGGACCTACCAAGAAGAAGTATCCATCCTTGTATTGTGTTGGGATTTTCTGAGAGTGCTTTAAGTCTCATTTTTTTGTTGGAGAAGGAGTGGGTTGTGAAAACACCAATGGGAGAAATAATTGAAAACTGATGGCATGACCAATGAACTTATGGTAAGTACCATAATCACGTGGTGATGTTCCACTAGGTGAGCATAATAGTGAACAGGTCTGGGACCTTGGTGATGTTACATTGGCTGGTGAAACCTTGGTAGAGGTGGCTTCTTGTGAAGAAGTGAACATGACTTTGGAAACAGAGATGGATTTATTGTGGTCTGATTCTTAGAAGGATTTTGGCAGGGCAAAAGAAGCTGTGAGGTCTATCAGTCACTGATCAAGTGAAAAGTGGAAAGAGCCTTCTCCAGGTGGGCAGAAGATGGCTGCGCTGTTGAGGTTAGGTGACTGAAGCCCATCTTCATAGCATTTTAGCCTGGCTTTAACAGGTGTCCACGGGAATCCTTGTTGAACAGTGGGACAGCCCCTCCATCAAAGGGCAGGTCTTCCATCCTTTCCAGTGTCTTTAGTGAGGCCTCCTAAAGAGCCATGCATCTGTCCCAAAGTGTTCTCTGATCACCATCATGCATGGCTCATATTTGCAATAAAGCCAATAAAGCAGCAGCGGAGCTGAAATCTTTGCCAAATATGTCCAAACATTTGCCTTCCTATCAGATATGGTAGAATGCACTTTCTTGACACCTTTTGAAGCTTATACAATTGAGTTGTACGTGGATGGGTAAACAGATGAGCCACATCCTACTGGTGGATCTTGTAGAGTTCTCCAGATGCTTGGATGTAAGTGGTAATGAAGCAGTGTGTCATGCGCAACACTTTGGGCAGAGCCACCAAAGATAGTGGCTGGAGTGCTGACTGTCACCCTTAAAACACTGGGTCTGACATGGAATGTAGAGTGGCATCATGCCAATGGATTTTGCCCATGTGGAACTTATGTAGCAAAATTGTTGTCTTTGAGAGGAGCCTCAGTTTCAGTCATCAACAGTAGTGGGAATATGGGAATAGTCTGTGAGAGCCTTGCAAGGAGGAGTCTGAATTTTCCATCGTTGAAATGAAAATGAAGGAGGCGCTGTGGAAGGGCAGCAGTTGGGAGAGGTGCTTGATGTGGCGGAGGTGGAATGACTAACGTATAAAGCTGACAGTGCTGGGGTAGGAACCAAAATAAATTAAAGAATTGAACAAATCCAAATTGTTAAATAACCCGGGTAAATTTTTAAAAATCCCCATTTTTTAAAAAAGA
>CAOLHI010008077.1:0-16654 GCA_948474755.1 Ctenosaura bakeri | reverse complement strand
TTTAATGACCCTGAAAACGCACGTGGTCCTGCACGCTGTACTTGGCCTTTCGATATTGAACCTAGTAGGCAGTCGCCGTTTGATGACCCTGAAACGCACGCTCCACAGTCTGGATTCTGCTGACCAAGACCCAGATCTTGAATGTGATTGCCATTGTAATTTCAAAGCAGTTATCCAGAGGATAGGGAAGATGGGAATTCCCAATAGCCCACAGAGCCCAGATGCCACCCAGACTGAACAGGCGATGGAGGAGGGAGACCCTGAGCCAACTCTACCTACGCTGGTTGAAGAGGTGATGAATGGAAGCATGGAAATTGATTCAGGCTATGAGAGCGCAAAGGTAAGAGCTTTTTATTATTTTATTTTTAATATTGATGGGTGGGTTACCAGTTGCCAAGAAGAAAGTGGAATAAGTTGTTTTCTCAAAGACACCCCCACCAAATATGTATATTATTTCTCTCCCCTTGTTCTCCACATAGGAAGCGGAAGACCTGCACGCTGATATTGCTGAGAAACAACCTGACAAGAGCTGTGTGACTGTGAATGTTCCACCTACTCCTGAGTGAACATGTATTTCTTGTCTTTCTAGCAATAAAATCGGTTTGTGTTGCGCCTGTGTGTTCATTAGCTTGGAAAGTGGCAGGGCATGAAAAAATCCTAAGGGATATATATTATTCACCAGGGGAAGTTGGTAGCTTTGGCGGAGTGAACCAAAAACTAAGGAGAGAGGAGGTTACCCAATGGCTTTCTGGGCAAGATGCTTATATGCTACACAGACCAGCGAAAACTCATCTTAAGAGAAACAAGATTGTTGTATCTAAAGTGGATTCTCAGTGGCAGGCTGATCTAGTTGACATGCATCATTTTTCTAAATACAACAAAGGGTATAAAGTATATTTTAACAGTCATAGATACTTAAATACGCCTGGGCTTTAGCTTTAAAGGAGAAAACTGGTAGGGAAGTGTCCAAAGCCTTTAATACCATTTTCATGCAAATGGAAGAAAACCTGACAAGTTACAGTGATTGTGGCTGGGAATTTCTAAATAATGCTGTAAGTGGTCTATTAAAAAAGCATGGGGTTCATCATTTTGTTACCAATAGCAGTGTGGAAAACAGTATCCACATCATCGGGGTTTCAACAGACAGTAGGGGACTTCTATGTGCCTTTACTGCGTTGCGTGCCTGTGCAGGGGCCAAACATCGAATGTGTCAATATTGGTTATGACAAACCTCACTACATCCCTGTAAGTAATCATCGCATAGACACCATCACCATAGAGATAAAAACAGACCAGAACCAAAAAGTGCCATTTCGCTTTGGTAAGGTGCTTGTGAAGTTACACTTCCATCCCAGGAGAATTCTGAATCTTTAAAGATGGTGATCCTGAAACGATATGGTGACCTGGCCCTTTATAGAGATTATTACAGGGCCCAGACAGGAAACGGGCTTCCTAGGTATCAGGGGATCCCTGTTATGTATGGGTCTCTGCTTGGAGGGAGTTTCAGAAGCCTTTTCAGAAAAGCAGTTCTACTTTTGAGAAGAGGCCTGACCATCATTAAACCCCACGTTAAGACTGCTGTTCATAATATTGCTGAAGATGTGGCCAGTGAAGTGACTCAGGGAGTTATAATCATCATCATCATCAGACCTTTATTTCAGCCAGGCTGAAATTTTAGGCAACAAAACATATGTAAAACATGTGAAGCATATGATTACATACATATTAAAATACATATTAAAAAAGACACTATGGAAAAGTTGTATATAACGGGCTCATAATGCCCGTTTATTCATGCATGCATACATATACAAAATCATTCACAAATACGTTAAAAAATACTAGACCATGTAACATTGAAACAAAGTAAATAGTTATAAGGATATTTAATAGGTGAAAAACGGATCTGTTTATTTTACTTGGGTCATAATCCTACTAGTTTTGACAGCAGAGAGGAGGAACTTAGCCACTACTTCTGTTTTGCTTTTCTCAGAGTCGTTTAGCAAATACACCAGGTACCAATTAATAGGTCTACCTGGAAACAAGCAGAAGGGGCAGAATTAGTCTTAACCTCTCATTCTTATAAAAAATACAAAAAAATAGAACATGCTCGAATGACTCAACAGAACCTTCACCGCAAGGACAGACCCGTTCAAGGTAGGGAATCCCCTTGAAACAACCTTCTAGCAAAGCAGAGGGAATAACATTAAATCTTGCTTTGGTAAACACAACTCGATATTTTGAAATGGTCAGATTTTGTAAATAGTGTGCCTCCCTCTCAGAATTAAACTGCAGCCCTAAACTAATGGGGGATCAGGTAGTACGGGCAGAAGATAGAGAGTATTGTGTATCAATGTCTTTTACACGGCGTACCAGAATCTGCTGCGCTCTGGGCAAATCATGTGCATTGAGGAAGATGTTTGAAAACCCCACTCTCTGCAATTTTTCCTTGCTATTTTTAGACCAAAGAGTGGTATAATTGTCACTCATTACAAGATACAAGTACCCTGACTCAGGGCCAGCATAAAAAAGTTTAAGCCAATACCTTAGAGCCCACATCCAGGCAGTACATTCAACTGAATGGCAGCCCGCTTCAAGCCGTAAAACGGCTGAAGGTACACAGTTGGGCACTCCAAATAATTTTCGAAGATAAGCAGAGAGAATCCGTTCTAATGCTACAGAGAAACGTTGGATCCAAATAGGGATCCCAAATAACAGTTCTGGCAAAACCTTAGCCTGGAATACCCTAAGTGCAGCCGGTAAGAATTGGCCTCCTTTGGTGTAAAAAAAACAAACTAATGCCTTGGTGCTATTATTGGCTGACTGAATAGCAGCAGACCGTTGGGATACCCAGCCACATGAGGATTGAAATGTTACTCCTAAATACTTGAAACATGTAACTTGCTTTAACTTATGTCCATTCATAACCCAATTAGACCGACTTTGGGTCTTAGAGAAGACCATGATTTTAGTTTTAGTATAATTGATGATTAAGCGATTTTCTTCGCAATAACCTCCAAAAGCTCTCAGCATTTGTTTCAAGCCTGTTTAGAAAATGAGAGGAGAACTGCATCATCTGCATACAGCAATAACGGTATACTAACCGAGCCCAGTTTAGGTGGATGACGGGCTTCTGGGGAGATCATTAAGATATAAATTGAATAATAGAGGTGCCAAAATGCAACCTTGACACACACCCTTATTAATAGAAATAGATTTTGTAAGGTTACCCTGAATGCCACATCTTACTTGTATAGTCGTATTTCTATTCAAGTACATAATCAACCATAATTATCTCTTATCAATGGAGGAGGCGAGGAGTTTAATCCATAGTCTCTCTCTTGGGATTAGGGCAAAAGGTGACGTCAGATCAATAAATGCAACATATAAACCATTACTTTGGGAATTGCAATATTTCTCAGCCAAATGGTTCAAGACCAGGCAATGATCGTAGGTTGACTTACCCTTTCTGAAGCCAATTTGTTCGTTACCAATACTCTTCTCATTTATCCATTCGGAAAGACGGTTAAGAAATCGACCATAATTGAAAGCAAATATAGGGCGATAATTGGACAGATCGTTCCTAGCTCCTCTCTTGTAAATAGGAACTATGATTGCTTTCGACCAGCTGGTAGGTAGTCTGGCTGACTGATTGAGGGTAAAAAGGGAGACAAGTAAAGGTGCCCACCACGAGATGTTCGCTTTCAGCAGCTCGGGCAAGATTAAGTCAGGCCCTGGAGTTTTTCCGGTTCTAAGCTGAGTAATTAGTGTTTTTAATTCTTCTTGAGATACAGGAGGCCACTGAGGAATATCCAGACTATCTAAAGAGAATGAGTTAAACTCGTTGGGGATAACAGAAACCTTGTTCCCACTATCACTGTACAGTGTGGAAAAATAGTCCTCCCACACATTTATGGGGATGTTACAAGGGGAGGGAACCACCAATGTTTCCTATCATCCCTGTAACTGTAGCCCAGAAAAGCTTAGTATTTTTTTTGTAGGGAGCAATTTATTAGTGATGTCCATTGCCTATGGATTGCCTCTTTCTTTTTCCTTGCCAGAAGTGATTTATAATGTCTTCTGGCAATGTAATAGGATAGAGGCAATGACTGGCGATTATCTCTCCTATATTGAATGTACATGTGAACTCTAGCTTGAACTCTATACTGAATGTAAGGTGAACTCTAGCTTCAGCACAGGCTTTATCAAACCAGGGGGCCGATCTTTTGTGCTTAAGGTTTGTAGGCCTCCTCACTGTAGACCTCAGCGATGTTGCCAGTATCATGAGAGCTGAGAGTAATTCTGTAGAGCATCATGTACTTCTTGTGACTCAATAATCTGGTTCTTAAGCCCCAGACACAGTGATGAGTTAAGAAGTGCTGAGATCTCTCCGTGGAGATTTTCTGTCCACCATAGTCTTTTCTGTCTGCCATAGCTGAATCATTAAAATGGGATTGTCTCTGAGAGTGAATATTAGAAAAAGTCTCAAAGGAAAGGGAAAGAGGGAGATGATCACTGTCAAGCCAAGTACCTACCGAAAATTCAGCTATGCGGTCAACAAGGGCATCAGAAACTAGTGCATAATCAATAGTACTGCTACCCTTTGCTGATATATATGTGTACTCCCCACATGGATCAAATGAAGAATTCCCATTGAGCATTCTTAAAGCAAGGTGCTCAACCATCTGAACAAAACATATACCAGCAAAATTAATCCCCCGATCTTTGGAGTGTCTATCAGTATTCTACATTCCTCCATCTCTTCTAAACACCAAGCATAGGAGGAAAAGAGAGCCTCATTATTATGGCCAATTCGAGCATTAAAATCCCCCATCAGAACTAAAAAAGCTGAGGGGAATTGTCCCTCTAATTGGACAATATAATTTTCTAATGTTTCCCACACCTTTTTGCTACGGTCCCTACTGCGCTTTGGTGGAATATATACATTTATCATCAGCAAACACAGAGTACCAAGATCAATTAAACAAGCCATTGCAATTGATTCACAATGTGGCAGGCACTTAATGGCGGCTTTGAGCACTGTAGAGATCAGAATTACTAGTCCTGCGCTTGGTCTTCCTTTGCCAGAGGGTGGAATAGCTGGTAAATCAAACATGGTGTAATCTATTCCGGATGTACACCAAGTCTCTTGAAGAAAGATCACATCAAACTTATTGATGTAGTCTATCACATCAGGATCGTTGATCTTAGAATTCCACCCAGCTATGTTCCAAGATATACACTTGAGTAAGGATTTTGTAGGTAGAAGTGCTTTTACCATGTTGAGGGTTAGGGCGTCCACCTTAAAGCCAGGAGATTGCAGACTTTCAGGTGTCACACCCTGGTGCTTGTATTGTCAGTCAGTTCTTTCTCGCTGTTTCCATTGTCCCAGTTCGTTACCGAAAACGGCCCCTATGACCAGAATACACTCATCGCCCTGGGTAGCTTTCCCAGTTCTCTCTTGATCTCTTGATGATGATGCTTGGGAGTGACTGTATATCCTTTTCACGAGCCATTTGAGGAGAGTTGCAAATGTTATTTGCCTTTGAATTCTTCATCTCGAGCCAATCAGTGATCTTATCGTTCTTAGGTGTTGTGGTTCCGTTTCTCAGGGTGGGAGGAATTAACTGTCTCTGTTCGTTCTTCCCTTGAGGACTAAGTAGTCGCTCTCAAGGAGGATAGCCTGTTAATGATATCAGACTGAGCTGCTAGGGGCAACATTTGAAATGTATTCATGAGGGACTTCTCTTCAGCAGTGATTGAGTCATCAAAAAGGACTGACTGACCTTTTAATCCAGATGGTGTGCAGACAATTTGTTCCTCATGCCAAGAGTGGTTTGAGCTGAATACTGAATCTCCTAAATCAATAAGATTATCATTCATATTATCATTTGTAATATTGTAAGGAGTTAATCTAGGGGCTGTAAATTTAAATAAGGACATTAGTGGAGCTTTATTCTGAAAGAATCGAGAGATTAAAAGACCTCAATTTATTAAGTGTTCCCTTAAAAGGAAGATTTTTCTGGCTGTGTGTTCGTTTGAAAAAGTCACTACAGCTCTCGCGTGTTTGTAGTTATAAAATAAGTATTCCACGTGAGCAATGTCATTGGTTGTAAGAACTCCACAACCATTATATCCTAGAATATGTAAAAGATGGTCCTTACGCTCCTTCTGGGGTATCATGCCAACTGGCTTGGGGTAATTGCTAATGACCAATTTACATTTCATTAGTACTATGTTCCAGTTGTTATTATTATTATTGGAAATATCCTGAGGTGGTAGGGGATCTGTCGTTAGAGAAGATTTCATCTCAGGAGGCCGTATGTCTTTCTGCTGAACTTTGTCCCAAGGGTACTGGGCATCTAAGTCTCCGGTACCACAGCACACAGGGTGTGATAAAACCAGCGGGTTTTCAATAAACAGCTGTTTATAATCAGAGTGAGTAACCACTTTATCACTCAATAGCTGAAATTTGACGGATTTCTTGTCTTTATTGTTTATTGGGTTAACCATTTTTAAAGAATTTCTTTTGTTACACTTTAACTTCTTTTGACATGAAGTTTGTTCTCTAATGGGAAGTTCCCTTTTACTGGGACATGATGAATTCATATCTGAGATTGGCGGCTTGGTTTCAAAATCAGAGTTTAGCTTTACCAGGGATTCAGCAATAACAGTTAGTAAGGCATTGCATTCAGAGAGAAAGGACTTAATGGATTGTAAATCCTTGTTTCTATTTGTAACCTGATTGGTAAGGTTTGAAAATTTCTCCTCTTGCCATTCCTCCTGAAGTAATCTGCATTGCTGCATGCCTCCCTGAGATTTGTTTCCCTTCGAGGTCTCTAAGGTAGTTCCTTTTCTCCATGTTATTGAATGATTAGGATTCTCCATCTTTTTATCAAAAGCTGAGTCGATCACCGGACTTATGGAACCCACCTCATAAGGGTTAAAAAGAATTTGTCTATGGTCCAAGGACCAGTCAACAACAGAGGACAGTTCTGAGTTTATATTTTTTATCACTACAATTGGAGAAACATAAGCGGAAATTTCCTTTTGTGGTAATCCATGTTGTTGCATTGCACCCTTGATCTCATCCTTCTCAGCAGTAGCAATTTCAGCTGCCAAATTTATTCCACAGTTGTCGGGGGAAACACATAGAAGCTGTTTATTAATGTCCAGTCAGCAGTTGAATCCAAAGGTGATATGTGATCCACGTCTTTTGTTTGTATGTTTAAATCTACAGCTGAAGGAAAGTACGTAGTGATTTTAGCTTGTTTTTGTTTTATACAGGGAAGAAGGTCTGGTTCCTTAGGGTTTAAGGGAGTATAACCCAGATTTTTATAGCCCTTTCTTGTCAAAACTACCATTGTAGCGTCTAGATTTAAAAATCAGAGGGAAACACTTGTTATATTAGATAATTCAGAACCTTCCCTTTTTCCTAGCTGTGGTTTTATTTTTTCAAGAAAATTAAAACCGTACTGTCCCTTTAACAGGTCTAGCTCAGCTGAACTCAACTGTTTCGCTACTTTCAACCCTTGCAACAAAATAACTGGTAGATTCCTTTCAGTAGTAAATATAGCTTTATAGTAGTAAATATAACTTGTTGTTATAATATGTTCCTCTTCAGTTTCTCACAGGGTTGTATCCGAGGGAGTAAATTACGGTATTAGATTAAGATATAAACAACGCGGAAGCTGAGGAACATTAAAATTCCTTTCCTTCTTTCTGAGGAGTCAAACCGGTTCCCTCAAAAACAGTTGTAGAAAAAGCTGTTTTTGTTTTTGTTTTTCTTTTCTTTTTGGTTTTTTCGGGAACAATAACAATGCAGTTGTAATCCTTTTGGAAGGATAACCCAGGGAGTTATAAATAAAATGAAGCCCACACCTCCACAAGAAGGATCAGGCCTGATGTATGTTCAACAGGGGAAGGGGAAAAAAAGAAAAGCATCACGAGTCCTTAAAAGGAAGCGTGTGGGAAGAAAGAAAACTCAGAACCGAAGAGCCGTAAGAAAGAGGAGGAGAAGGCAGCGGCGGACAGATATATTTTAAACACAATCATGGCTTTTATCCATAGTGGCTCTGAAGAATGCACAGAATCTGAATTAGACCTATTTACTATTGGACCCACACAGACGAGTATTGAGAGAATTCTGTATATTGAGGTGCCCCCACTAAATGGAGTTGACGTGAAAATTAAACTTACACGCAACAAAGATGCTTTCATCTTAATGACTGATGAAGCAAGCAGCCAGTACAAAGTACAAATTTTATAAGCTTCCCTTTTTGTGAAGAAGGTGAGAGTGGCACCAGGAGTCCGGCTAGGTCATGCAGAAGCTCTACTGACATGCAATGCTAAATACCCTGTGGACCGTGTAAGCATGAAAGTGTTCAGCATCCCGAGAGGAAGCCGTGTCTCCAATCAGGAAAATCTCTTTTTGGGCCATACAGGTGGTTATAGGTCTGGTTGATAATGATGCCTTCAGTGGAGTTTACAACAAAAACCCTTTAAACATTATCACATCAATTTTGCGGCCTTATACTTGGATGGATAGCAGATCCCAACAAAAACATTTCAACACAATTTTGAAGGTGGAAACTGTGTCAGAGAATGCATGAGTTTGGTGCGGATTCCTGGCAAGCATATGAAACACCGGTCTCTTTTAGTCAACCGTGAGGAATATGCGAGAGGTTATATTCTTTTTGCATTTGACCATACTCCAGATCAGGAAGGCGGGGATCACTATTCTTTGATCAAAACTGGAAACCTAAGCGTGGAATTCCGATTTGCTAGACCCCTGCCCACTACAGTAAATATGATCGTATATGCTGTCCTTGACAATGTGATAGAGAGAAATCACAGGAGAAATGTCCTTTTTGACTATATGTAAGATGGACAGCCTGCAATTAAGCCTCATCCTTTCTTCAAATCCCTATACGCGGAAGTTATTCTATGGAAAGAAGCTGCTACAAAGGCCTATTGGCCTAGTCATCAACACCCACCCTCACAATCTCCCTGGAGAAGACTGGCTAGCTATCTACTTAACAAAAGAAAACACGGGTGAACTTTTTGACTCTTATGGACACCCTCCAGATCACCCTCTCTTTCCTAAAGCCATCATGAAATTTTTAAGAAAAAAACGCCAGCAAAACCATATTTCAACCCAGACAGGTGCAAGACCCAGACTCTGTGGTTTGTGGATACCATTGTGTTTTTTTCTGCAGCACCGCTGTAAAGGACTGACATTTAAAAATATTCAAGACTTATATTCTCATGATTTGCAAAGAAACAATGAAATGGTGGTAATTATGTAAAAACAAAGAGAAACATGTCCAGGCATGTCTCATGCCCAGGCTTGTCCCAAACATGTTTCAACCTGCAGTGCTTTTCACAGGCGATATTCCCAATAAACATACCCTCTAGGAAGGGATTTTAAAAGGAATTTCTTGTGTATGTGTGTTTTTTATCGCAAAGCAAGAATCATAGATGGCAAAATATATTTTAATTATTATTTCTGTTTCTGAAAAACATCAGCAGAATCGTATGTGGAGCCATGTAGGAGTGCTAGTCTGTCTCTGTTTTCTCAAAGTCCTGCGGGAGATGTAGGGTGTGTGAATCAGTCCTGGTGTGGATGCATTAGGATTCTTTAGGTTGTCCAAAACTTCTCTGTTGGCAGGATTCCCCACTACAGATGATGGAACATTTAGTTCTGCCATGACCCTCATAAAAACATCCCAACCTGTTGAGTGTGTTTGGCTGGTAAGGCGTGCGTCTAAGTGATACCCTTGACCAAATCCAGCATATTTGAGCCCATTACCGGTTCCCCTTTATACACAATTGAACCTTTGTCATCCCATGAAGAAATACTCTGGTTTTGCTTCATTTTCTTTAACAACAACTTTTCTGCATTCTTGTATCTAGCAGGAAAGTTTTCCAGAACTTCTTGAAAGAGTGGCTCAAAGTGGCTTTCCAAAACATTTTGAGATGCCTGCTGTGGATGAGGTAGAATCAGGTTTAGGCCTTCCTTTTCTGTTTCCTTCCGCCTGACATGAGTTAAATATTTTTGGAGCAAAGCCTCATATTGTTTAGTTTTTTAATATTCTGTTAAGACAGTCCTCTGAAGAATCCTCTGCATCTCAGCATCCAGGGTATAAATGGCCTGAGTTCTTTCTCCTCCTTAGGAAATGACCCTTTTAGTTGCTCTAACTGATGGCTAGGGACCAAATACATCTTTTCTGCATGTTCCATTAGTGATTGGCAAAAAGACTCGTTATTAAGGGAACAGCAAAACTTAACAAGGATCCAAGAAACCCCCCAGACTGCTTCACCAAGTGCTTTTTCCTTCTCAGAGAAACTCTCCTGTTACCCAGTGTTTTTATTAGATGGCACTTGGATAGACGCTTATGGATAGACGCTTATTTCCTACAATCCCTGGCTGCTGCACAATTATCTCATGACTGCCCTTTCCGTTTCTGTCTGAGACGTAGTCAAACACCAGATCTTTAAGACTGTCAAAATTAATTTTTTCACAGTTAGCAACATTCAGGGTGACCCCTTTGACCTTCATGCAAGCTGTACCCCCAGAAAGCTTGTACCCATACGTTTTAGGACCTGCTGACAAATACTTCGCTGGTGAGGTCCCCCTAAGTAATCTCCTAAAGGAGGGTTCCAGTCTCCCTCCCTACTCACAAATATCACACTGTCTGTATCGTGGTACAGAATTCTGTCTTGAAGCTTATCTAACAATTGGTAGAGTTCAAGGCGAGCGTAAGCTGTGATAAAGCAAGCTATGAACTCATTCTTTCTACCTGAGGTTGTAATGCGGTCCTCAGAACGTTTCCAGGACACACAGACATTACATTCAATCACTGAAACATTGTTAGTGTCAGAAAATAAAAGGTGGAAGAACTCATCGCGATCCCTCACCACTTGTGTGTTAGTCAGGTTCGTTCTCTGCCCAAATTTTCCCCACTATGAATTTAAAAACAGTCTGGCAATTTGTCTCTTTGCAGGGTTCACGGCAATTTCTTCCTTGCGCAAAAGCACCCCCTCCTTTTCATGAAAATCGTCTATATATTTATCTTTATCTTCTTCACTGACACACCAGTGAGGGTACCCTGAAGCCTCCTGTTTCTGGCGCAGATGTAATTTAATATCTTGTTCAAATAAGGAACTGTTCCTGCTTTGAAAATGCCACACTTCATAGATTTTCATCACTTTGTAACCCTTTTCTATAGCCACTTTCAGTTCATCAGTACACCAGGTTTCCACCAAGGCCCTCTCCTCATCTGTGTGATTGCAGGGGTCCAACTGGCGGTATTCTGCACAAGTTGCACAGAGCACAAACTTTACTAGGAAGAACAGGGAAAAACAGCCCACGAGGGGGCAGTATTTTAAGTTTGGCGAAGCCAAAGTACTCTGAGTGAGTTGAAACTTCTCATAGATAATTTTGGGGTGGCCAAGAGGATAGTCTTTTGTTTTGTTGACAAAGGGTACAGGCTGGTAAAATCATAGTATTTTATCTGCTCACCCTCTTTAGGCTTGTAATACAGACAGACTGCATTTGTACGACCCCCAAAGAGAGCATCTCTGGGTTCTATGGCTTCTGGAAACTCAGCTTCAGCAAGAAACTGTTTGAGTTGATCATCTGTTTTTAACTGGTTTCTCCACTCATGTTCCCAGATTGGTCTGACTTCAAACCCCAGACATTTCAGTTCAGCAGCCCTTTTCTGTGTGGAGTTGTAAAGAAACTCATACGTTTTCCCCACCAGAGGGTTCCAGTCCTCTGGTGGGTAACATAGGACACATCCACGAAAAAAACACCCATAGAATTCGAAAGCTGTTTCTTTACCATTTATGACAGCATGGCCATCAAGAAAATATTTGCCAGCTTTGACCTCTCCACCTTTTACAGTATGCTGAATCTGAATGTTTTCTTCATGTTCAAGGTGTGAAAGCCACTGAATTGCAGGGGTTGAGAAGCGCTTACATTGATCAGCCTGAACCTATCAGGCTGTGGGATTGCAAGGGATTGCAAAGTGGTACATTGCAAAACACACACTAGCCAGTGTAGGGTACTGTAAACGGTCTATGGCTACCCAATCTTTCTCTCCTGTCTCTTTCTTGTACACCTTTGTCAGATTCATGATTTCATGTCTGTATTTGGTACAAGCTTGTGCAAGAATATTGACATCCTGCTGGCAATAGAATGCCAACTCTTTTCTGCCTGTCAAAAGTTTTTGTTTTGTTTTCTGCATACCATGCTAAAAAGGCTTCCTGTTCCCCAGGCTTCATAAACTGAGCTCCATAATCCTCAGCTCTGGGCATAGGACCAACATAATCCCAGTTTTCAGGTGTATTGAAAAAATGTGGGAAATGTCCTTTGGCGCCACGAAAACCGAGGCCCTTTGGAAGCTTAGCTAGGGCCATCGGCAGGTGACTGAAGGAATCAATGAATTTCAAACCTAACCCTTTCACTGTAGTACATATCAGCTTCCCTCCTCGAGCAATAATAGCTACATCCAGTTTTTCTTTGATCAGTTCCTGAATTTATTATTCAGGATAGTAAGAATCATAACATTTTGAATTATGGGTATCAAATGTGGTATCAGCAAACTGCCCATCTGTTATGAAAGTCTTGATTGAATTTATCAAGACATACATCCCTGACCGTTAAATTCCCATGTCTGGCCAGAAGGGGACCATGTGGGCTTTCCCTCCTCCTAATGTTCCTCATTCACCACCTCATTCTTACACCCCTTTTTCTTCTTTTCACTTGGATTGAGACCCTCTTTAAAACACTCTACAGTTTCCCCTTCAAAGGCTTTAGCGAAACAATAATTAGGAACACCTGTGCATTGATGGGTTTCAATATCAAAAAATATGTACCTGGTGGAGGTATGAGGGTACTTAAGGCGTTTCATGAAGCACAGATGTTTTTCATCCTTTTTAATAATCCCCCAACACACAGAGCATTGTCTTCCTCTACAGTCACCCTCACAATGGTCATATTTGACATAACGGCCACACTTCTGGCAGAACTTCCTAGGAAACATGTGACCTTCTTCTCCAAAGCCAGTGTTTTATGGCTCTGTTTTATGACAGGCCTTGGATCTACACAACAGCTTGCACTTATAGCATCTTTCCATTTTATCCACGGTAGAGGCACAATCGGTTTCCTGACACATGCGACAGTAGTGCATACAGTTATGGGTATGTACATATACACTATCGTGCAACGTGGATATTGAACCCTTTAAATGCTCTTCAACAAGTGAAATATACTAAGGGATACTTTTTTCTGGTCAGACCAACCTAACTCCTGATGCAGTTTGTTAGCATCTCTAAATTGTTCTGCATCAGTGGGAATTTCACTAGCCATTACTGCTACAAGACTGGCAGCAAAGCACAAATTGTTGCCCACATTGGTTGGGTCTACCAGGTGTTTTTGACTTTAGCTGTAAGGAATAGACCGTATGGATCTTGAACGCCCCCCTCCCCTGGGAGCACGCACAATAGTGACAACCAGACTGAGTGTTCTATGTGCACAGATCTCCATATCACTTTGTAGGAGCTTGCTTACGTGAGACAAAAAAGCCTCAGCATTCAAAAGATCCCTGACTCTTAGAGCTCCATACAGAGGATTTGCTAAACCAGGACCTGCAGACATAACTGAATATAGTCCCCAGGCAATAATCTTGCATTAACATTATCCAGAACGTGCTGTATATTACCTTATGCGGTCTAAATTTACAAATATGAATTCTTCAGCAATACGTAATGCCTGGAACCTCTCATTGAACCCTCCCATCTTCCAATCCTCTCTGCAAAGACATCGACCGGCTCTGGGTTATGTGGGGGTGGGGAGACGGGTGCTGGTTCTGGGTTATGTGGGGATGCTGGCTCCGGAGTGCTTGGGGAAGGATCCCTTCAGGATCCAGGAATTGCACAGATTGTTGTAAAGGCTCTTGAGAAGGCATCATTTGACAAGCAGGTTTTTTAATTTTATTCTTAGCTCCCTTCCTGGAGTATAAAATTATCTTTTTTGCTCTGTTTATTATTTTTGCTCTGTTATTACCTTTTTCTCCTGTAATTCTTTTCAGAGGAAAAGGAGGTGGAGGAACGAGGAGGACAGACTGCTTTCTCTTGAACAAAGGGAACTCTGTTCCTTCTAAATAGAACTCAAAAAAACGTTTAAAAACTTTTAAAACTTCTTTTATTTTTGAAATTGTTGTGAATTACTTCTCTGCTCCCTTTTATCTGGAATGGAAATATTTGGAAGCTTTTTACTAAAGGAAATTCTATAAACTTAAAATTACTTGTTCTTACCTGGTTGGCTGAGTACTAGAGGATGCCCTCTCTTAAACCTAACAATAATAACAAAGCAAACCTGGAAAGGCAAGAACTAGTAAGTATAGTACTGGAAACAAGCTCTCCTGGTCTACAGCCAGTTCCTGAAAATAGAGCAAAAACAAAAACTCAGGAATTAACAACACAGTTACAGCCTGGAAACAAGGTAGACTTTTCCTGCCACAAAGTTCCATCACCTATAACTCAAAAGAACTTCAGATAATGAATTCTTTGCAGTAACAATTAATCAGACAGAATCTGGTGTTTATTAATTACCCAAAGCCAAAGGGCATGTTATTCTTGAGGCTTTTAACATCCTTTGGTATAACATCAATTGAAATGAACTCTATACTCAAGGTAGAATATATTTTTTTCAACTATATCAATGCAAGAGCTGTTATTTCATTTGTTTCATCCGATATTGCTGCAAGAATTTAAAGAGAAGGAGAGATTTAAGAATGGGGGAATGAGTATTACAAGGCATTTTAAAGACATTTTGCCAGTGTTTTCCCTGAGTCATACAAAGAGACAGAGGGAAATCTTTTCATCTGCTCCTTTTGAGGATCCACCAGTTGGGGACGATAGACTTAAGTACCCCGATAACCCTGTCATTACTGGTTGTCGATCTTCCTCTAAAAAATTTAACAAATCTGCAGACCCGCTAAGTCCCCCAGGTATAAATAGTCTTACTTCTTTTTTGTCTGATGGTAGGGATGATACTCAAATAGAATTCCTACCAGAAGAATTAATATTAATAGACAGTTTTGATGCTGTCCCAAAGTAGGACCAGCAGCAGGCTCTGTTAAGGCTTACTGCTCTAATCAAATATTTAAAGGATAAGTATTACCTCAGGATTCCAGTACATCAGTTAACAATAGTTTAGGTACCTCTCAAACAGACGAGGAAGTATTGCTAGGGAGAGCAGGGAAGGATAATAGAGGAAGGTTAATAGGCTTAAAGACTGCAATAGTAAAATCAACTAAACCTAGTCAAAATGGTAATCCTTTTAAAACTGGAGATCACGATCAAAGTTTAAACCCATTAGTTCATCTCAGTGTGATTCCAATTTGCTAAATATTAAAGGCCACAATGACCTTGTACCGTCCCAACTAGATTTATGTAAGACAAGGCCACTAAATCCACCAAACGCTGGCAGACCAGGCCTGGGCTTGCTAACTCAACAGGCTCCAGTATGTAACCCCAGTGTTTATAGGAATTCCCAAGGTATGTTGGATGTAATATCAGAACTGGATTGCCTACATGCAGGTACTGTTACCTCTTCCCTAGTGTCCTGGAACATAGCTGGCTGGGCCTCCAAAAGCAAAGATCAGAATTTTATGGAATACTTAAATAAGTTCGATCTAATTTTTTTACAAGAGACCTGGAGTTGTGACCATATTTTTGTAAATGGTTTTGTATCATATTGTCTTCCTGCACTCTCTAGAAGTGGTAAAGGAAGGGCTAGTCAGGGTTTATGCATCTTGGTTTCTTCTTCAGTTATTTGTAGAATTATTCAGTTACCAAGTTATATTGGCCTTCGATAGGTCTATTTCATTACACCACACTTCAAATTATGTTAGCCAAATTAAAGCAAATGCCAGACCTGAAGTGGAATCCTGGCTTATGAGGATTTGTACCCTTCTCTTCAAACTGGAACTAATAACATAAATCATAATAACATCCGTAAAAATAGATGGTTTGATAAGGAGTGTGTCAATCTTAGAAGAGAAATTCAAACAGTATATAATACTTACCGCAGATGTCAGCTTCCTCACTCATATTATGTTAAAAAAACAATACAAAAAACTCCTATTCCGCCAAAAAAGCAAGGCAACTAGAGAAACATGGCAAATGTTATTGGCAGCATCTATTACTCACAGCAATAGATCTTTTTGGCAGACAGTTTCAGGTGCTTTAAGTAATCGCAATGAAAGCCAAGACTGTCACATTCCAGCTAGTGTCTGGAAAGATCATTTCCAAGTTATCTTCAATGACCCCTGCACATCCATATCTAAAACACCACCTATGCTACCCCCGAACACTCCAAACTGGCCAAATGTAACTATAGAAGAAATTGAGGAACTGTTAGGTCAGCTAAAGACTTGCAAGTCTGTAGGATGAGATGGCATTTCTTCAGAAATGTTAATATATAACATCAGTTGGTGGGCACCCATGTTGGCAGCCCTCTTCTCTCTAATTAATAAATCTGGCATAATCCCTGTAACTTGGCTAAAGGCCTTTATTATCTCGATCTATAAGAAGGGTCCTAAAGATGACCCGCATAATTATCGACTGTTTGCTATCTGTTATA
>CAOLHI010008076.1:0-34333 GCA_948474755.1 Ctenosaura bakeri | reverse complement strand
TTTATTTATTTGCTTTGTTCACATTTTCTTTAATTACATTTAAAGTATAATTTAATCCAACTTTCAGTGCAGCTGAGCCTGAAGTCTTCATAAATAACTAGAGATAGTTCAGTCTATAGTCTAGTGGAGTTCTAGCTGTATGAATCCCTGTTTCCATTTCAGATAGTTTATACATATTATTTCATGCTGTTTCTTGGACTGCACCATTAAAATGTTTCAAAATTTCACTCAAAAATATGATACTCTCTAATATGATTTTTATGTAACATTTATCACAGGTACTATAGATGGAACTCTCCAAAATCCTTTGATTTTATTAACTTAAAGGCATATAGATGCTTGCTTAATCCAAAGTTATTGAACAAAATGAGGGTGAGATTAGACGGCCCTCCATATGTTATTGAGTTGCAACAGCTAGCATTCCACACCCCCAGCTATGCTGGTTAAAGCTGCTGGGGGTTGTTTTCAAACAGCATCTGGAGGACCACCACAAGTTTCCCATCCCTTTTCTAAATCCATTTTTGCTCTCAACTAGAACAGACCTGTTGAATTAATAGAATTTACATAAGGCTTGGCTTATGGAATTCTCATTTATTCAGTGGGTCCACTCTAGTAACTTTCTTTATAAATATATTTAGACTAATATTGTTTAAATCAGAGTTTGAAAAAGTGACATTGGCTGTGGTCAAGCTGACTGCAGGATTCTAGAAGCTGTAGTCCTCAAAAAACCCAGTTCTGTTCTGAAGAAATAAAAAGTACAGACAGCACACACTGCTGAATTGTTTTAGTCAAAATTCTGCCTTACAGTTGTAGCCAATGTTGGGATCTGGGGCAGTGACTATCTTCTAAAACACCGTGCATCCAAGAGCTGCATCACAACTTTATGCAGACATTAACCTGCAGTGGCCAGAGTATTGATTTGACACCTGATTTAAAGTAATCCTGGTTTTCTGGTGGGATAGTCCTGAATAATTTATTTGGAGAGCTGCAACATCTGACTCATTCACATACAATCATAGAGCTGGAAGGAACCACGTGGGCTATCTAGCCAAACCCCCACCATGCAGGAATACACAGATAGTGCACCTGTGAAAGATGGCCACACAACCACTGTTTTAATGTGAATGCCTGAAACAACTTGGGTGTACTCTTGAAAGGGGTAACATTCAGCCTTAATGCCTATTTGAGGAGATGTAAGGAATGTACCTGTGCTTTTTTAAAACTAAGTTAGAACAGAGGGTCTTTCTGCACTACACTGTTATAGTGCTATTATTCCACTTTCAACATCCTATGGAATCCTGGGGTTTAGGGGGTGGCCTTTAGAATTCTCAGCCAGAATGCTCTTCTTTGGCCTCAGGAAATTGCAAACCCCAGAATTCCACAGGAGGTTGAAAGTGGAATAATAGCACCATAACAGTGTAGGGTGGAAAGGCCCAGAGAGAGCAACAGATTCTCTTAAGTTTAGCGAAACTGTTTTAAAAAGAGAAAGCTTTGTTTTCTTCAATGTGTTGTGAAGTTGCTGGATGCAGCCCCCATTTAGCCAGTGCCTCTGCATGCAGTACAACTGTCTTCTGCAAACAGGAGTCTTGGCTCAGTGATGTTTTCCTGTTGCAGACATGGAAATCAATTTTTCAGCTGAGCTTGGAGTCTGGCTGCAAGTGGGTAGGTGAAATTGACATTTAAAGAGCCATATTACCTCAGCCAATTATCATCCAAAATTGGGTATAGTTGAGCTCAGTTGCATAGATGAGACGATAGCATGTTCTGTTCAAAGCAAATCAAGGTGCACTCAAATGTGTGTTTTGCAGATTAACAAGGAAGTGGGTCTTTGTGTGTGCATGTGCTCATTTTGAATGTATCAACACAACTGCTCAGTGGAGACATTATCTAAGCAGCATGTTGCTTGCCGTGGCTAATTAAGCAAAGGGCTGCTACAGAACTGAGTTCCAACCACTACTAGTAGGTAGTGTTTAATATCTTTGTTGATTAAATTCATTTAAAAAGAGAGAACAGTAGCCCCAGGTTGTTTGCTTAATATACTGGGAAAGGGAGCATAGAACCATACCCTCCAACTGTCCCAATTTGGCAGGGACAGTTCTGATAAATCCTCTGTTGTCCCAATTTTTCAGATGCTTTTAAAATGTCCTGGTTTTTCTCTCCTCCTCCCACTTTCCCCCGTTGTTCACAGTTTAGTTCAGTTGCTGTAAAGATTTCAAAACGCATAAGTAGTTTGCATGCAGTTAAATCAGCAGTGAGAGAAGAGGTGGAATCTTCCCTTTTCCAGTAGACTTGCACAAAAGCAAACTGTTGCAGTCTCTCCTAGTCTGTTCTTCCTCATCAATAACTTTTGCCATCTTGACTACACTCTGCTACTTGGCCACACGTGTCCTACTAGTTTTCATATGTGAAATGTTGGAGGGCCTGTAGAACTGAACCATAAAGTCCACAGACAGAGAACGCATTAAAGAGTCTTCAGTTCACCCCAAGGCATCTGTTCCACTATGGACGCTTCTCTGTAGGCATGTGAGCTTTTTTTTTTTTTTTAATTGATGGTGTGTGTGACGAACCTGATGGGAGGGGGTCTTGACAACAGAGCCTCCTTGGCAACTGAGAGTGTTTAAGCTGATTGGCTGGTGAAATGGAACCTTACATAGCCCAGGGGAGGGGCTGGTGGAAAGAGGAAAATAATGGATTTTAACTGTCTGGGGAGTGATTGAAGGGGAGTGTGATTTGTGGTGTGTTTGGGGAAGGATGGAGATTTGAAGAATTCTGTGGGAGAGAGAACTGAGAAATTGGGTGTACGAGAGATAGTGAATGAATTGAAAGAGAGGGAGAGCGAGGGAAGAATGGTGTGCTGTTTATAAACATTTAGATACAAAACATATTTAAAGCGACAGTGTTACAATAAATGTTTGAAGTTCTGTATTCTTTAAAGCAGTGTCACAAAGTCTTATTCTGTATCTTGGAATATACGCGCTACTAATAATATCATCTTGACCTTAGTGCCAACAGTACCACAGTCTTGGAAAATATAAATCACTGCTGATGCTTACATCTGAGTGAAGGGCAGATTTAGGGAAGGCAGTAAAGGGGGGAGAGTCCTGAAAGGAAGATATTAAGGGGGGACAAGAGTGAGGAAGGGACTGCCTTCTCAGAAAGGGAGAACTGAGGCAGACCCGTTTGTCCTGGCCCTGGCTTGATTCAGAGATCTCCCTGGCTGTTCAGTTCTGATCACAAAGAGGTGTCAGGTTGAGCAGGCCTTGAGTGCGAGGCTTGGGTGCGCCTTTTGCACTCAGCACTGACATATGGTGGTTTTCCCTGCACACGTTACAGTGAGGCTATGGTGCTGGCATGTTATCAGTGGTTGGTGAGGCATGGAGATGTCTTTTTTATTTATTTATATAAAGAATAAAATAATATTACAGCTTTCCTAACAGACATGTTTCCAATTGCCTTTTACATGCATTCCATTATACAAGCTTATTTGGATAAATTCCAATATTTAAAATGTAACACAAGGTTGCATATATTGAGCAATACTTAACCATCTATATACAATATCTAGAATGTTTGTTCCCTTGCCATATCTCTGATTTGTCTTTACACACTTTATATTTACTCCTTTTCATGAAATTTCATACATTCTCATATTTCTCATATTCTAGTTTAGTGCACTTTTCCTTTTGTTTTCCTTTGGTATCATAACTTTATCCGTATCTTTCTATATTGTCGCTATATGGAAAATTTAATACCGTCCATTTAAAGTCTTTTCTCATATGTCTATTTCCTCCACACGGAGATGTCTTTTGGAATTCCACTCACTCCAGTCAGATCTTATTTGCTGGCTCCTTCTCCTTCATCATTCTTTTGCCGTAGTTTGTCCCAGTTTTATTTTGTACTTCGTACACTCTCATACC
This sequence comes from Ctenosaura bakeri, assembly GCA_948474755.1. NCBI lineage: Eukaryota > Metazoa > Chordata > Lepidosauria > Squamata > Iguanidae > Ctenosaura > Ctenosaura bakeri. Next base: position 30,416 of record CAOLHI010008076.1, on the reverse strand, counting down.
AGCCTGAAGGCATTGATCTTACCTGATTTTGGAAGCTGAGCAGCATTAGGCCTCATTAATACTTGAATGACAGACCACTGGTGGGGGGAAATACCAGGGATCTCCTGGTAGGACTAGGAAAGACTCCTCCTCAAAATCCTGGAGAGCCATTCCTACCAGTTAGAGTAGACAGTACAGACTAGGACAAGGAGTGATGGATTCAAACTACAGGAAAAGAGATTCCAGGAAGAACTTCCTGATGATCAGAGCTGTCTGGCAGTGGTGTATGCTGCCTCAAAGTGTAGTGGAGTCTCCTTCTTTGGAGGTTTTTAAGCAGAGGCTGGATGGCCATCTGCTGGGAATGCTTTGATGTGTATTCCTGCATGGCAGGGGGTTGGACTGGATGCCCCCTGTGGTTTCTTCAGGTTCTATGATTGTATGATTCTACTGGAAAAGATGGACCACTGGTCCAATTCAGTGTAAGGCAACGTCCTGTGTTACAAGAGTTCCACATACATGGTGTGTTTGTACATGTGTGTGTCAGGGCTTGCTTCATTTTGCCCATAATATCCAAGGCTAGTCAAATTATTTAGCCTTCCGTGGAGCAAAATTCCAGAACCACCTCTCCCTGGCAATAAATATTCAACAACTACCATATTCTGCCCATTCATGACACTCAAACCTGCTACCTGAGGCAGCCTCTGATACTGTCTAATGGTTAAGTTAGACCCTATCAGGTTCACAGAACTGGGAAAAGTGGAGATACTCCTGGGTGCAGCTTCTGTAACCCCCCTCCAATTCTGTAAACATTATCTTATTGAAGGAATTCCTCACTTTAACCCAAATATTTATTGTAAGTAAACAGACTACAGAAAAAGGAAGTTGAAAAAAGAAAGAAGACATTAATTTTGCAATGAAATCCAACCTCTCTGTCTTTGTGCTTTGTGGCACACTTGGAAAATTACTTGAGAAATGACTACCTCTATAGATATTTGAAATTTATTTATGCATGTTTGTTTTTAATTACTGTTTTTATTATGTATATTTTATTTTTAAAGTTTTAAACAACTGTTTTAATTTTTTTATGATGCCTTGTAAGAAAATCTTCTAAACTGCAAGGTACAAAATCCATAAAATAAACTTAAAAAAATAAAAGAATACATATATATTTTTATTACCTGTTGAAAATAAAAAGGTAATCTTCAGTGTGATCATATTCAGCATATTTATAATTTACTGAAGGTATTTTTGCCTTGCTCTTCAGCTGAAAAGCCTCTCACAGAAGTTTACAAAGTTCTGGAACAAGAGAGTCCCCTGTCCTTTTCAATACAAAAGGAAAAGGGAATGGGAGAGAGCAGAAAAATAGCAAACTCAGGTATCACTGGGTATTAATTCAGCACATTAAGGAACTGGATTTAAAAGCAACGGAGGGATGGCTTAAATGGACACCAACAGCTGCATGGAGCACTCACAGCCACAACTGTGTTCAGCCATGATGGAAGGAACCCGACTGGTACCATCTCTTACCTTTTTACTCTGATGCTTTCAGCTATATGCTCATTAAATATGTGTTTTCAGTGCAAGGATGGGTAATTGTGGGAGGCTAGAGGGCTGCATTAGCATCTTAGCACACCCAGAGGGCCACACTTCCAAGCCCTGGTCCAGGAAAACAAACAAACTCTTTTTTGCCCCCCCCAAGGCTCCCCAACAGCTGTGTGGCATTTTTCCATGCTTTGAATGCCCCCCATGCTATTTTAGGCACAGGAAAGGTCCCCCCCCATTCTGGTTTTAAATAAGGCCATTCCTGGGCAGGGGGAGGAATGTATGGTGCACATGTCCATCACACCCCTTTGAAGGTATTTGGGGCAAAAAAAAAATTATCCCTTGTGGGGACCATATGGGCCATAGGCTACTCTTTGCCCACCATGGGTTTTTTTTTTTTGCAATATTTTTATTTAATTTTAATGCACATAATCAAAAACAAAGTCAACATACTTATCCCATTCTCATTAAAGATTCTCTTTTTCCTATGTCTTGATTTTCTTCTTGGCAATTCCTCTGCTTTCTACTTTTTAATCAGCTATCACCTCATCGTCTCAATATTCTCTCAAATATACTCAAATGCATTGTCCCATTCAGTCCCATAAGTATCCAGTCAATCTACTTTAATTCAAGAAGTCAATTTGTCCATCTGGGCCATAATCCATCAGTTTCAGCACCCATTCATTTATGGCAAGGGGGGAGTTTCTTTTCATTTTTGAGCCTAGGATAATCCTTGCTCACCACTGTTTTAATGTACAGTCAGCCCTCCACATTTGTAGGTTTGATTTTCATGGATTTGATTATTTGGGCTTCTGAACCTCTACCTCAAGCACTTCTTTCTGGGGGAATGTTCCTCTGGGGCGGCTCCAATCAGGTCATGTACCCCTTTAAAAACTCACCTTTGCTAACCCCCTCCCCTTAACCAGCCACTGCCTGGCCAGCTAAAGGTCAGTATCCAGCTCAATTTCTCTACATCTCACAAAGCCTCTCTCACACTCCCCACCACACCTAGGAAAAGGTGGATGAGTAGTAGGAAGTATATACCAATTCCTGCCAGCTTACCCCCTTTCCCCCTTTCCTTTCCCTACTGGTTTCTGGACTTGTATATGGTTCTCCCCACCATCCTCAGCCTTTTTCCCACACACACATGCACACTTTTTGATATTTGTGATCTTCCCACTTCTGTGCCCCTAATCCAAGTGAGAGGCAGGGCGAAGCTAAATACTCTGCAAATAAAAGGTGCTCCTAATAGACTAGAGACATGGCAAGTGATTGCCAGACTGAAAACTGGAGAGGGCTGCTGTATCATGACACTTGTGCAAGAGGAGAATTTCAGCAGGCTTTTCCCCCCTGTCATACCATCAAGTAATGCCTGCTGAAATTCTCTCTTCAACTGTAAACAACAGTTGTTAACAACTGTTAAAAGTACAATAACCCTCTCCAGTTGTCAACCTTAAACTTGTCACTTAGAAGAAAGGCCTTCTTAGGCCCTTTGGATATGGCGGCGGCCGCAACGGCAAGCCACGCCAAAACGGGGCTTACCTTGTTCCGTCACTGCGCGGAGCAGCACATTTCGCTGCTCTACACGCAGCAGCGTCCTGCGGCGTTCTCGGTGCCGGACACCCGAAATGGCGGATTTTTTTTTCCCTTTGTAATTTTTATTTAAAATTTCAAATATAAGGATAAAAAAGATAGCACATTCTCAAGATTTAGATTACATTCAAGTTTTTACATACTAACTCCTTATTCATCTTGCTAACTCTCTTGCTATTCTAACCATTTCTTTATAGTAATATAGATACATTATACGTTATAATACTTACTACCTACTCCCTACTATCTTTGGTTAGTTTATTTTTATGACATAGCGTTATACATGTTACCTCTTTATTTTCCACCCCTTTCCAATATTGTCATTCCCCCCATCACTCTTCTTTTTACTTATTTAACTTTGTCTCTTTAATACTTATTGATTGTTGGATCATTCAGACATACCATACTTTCCCCTTCCCAAAAATATCTTTTGGGTTTATATTGTTATCATTCTCTTAATCCTATATACAGCTGAATTCTTAGAATTTTACATTTTACATAAATATTACATCATCATATCTTTTTTAAAGATATTTTTGATCATCGTATACGTTATATATAATTCCTTTTTCTTCTTTCAATAATTTAGTTAATAATCCCAAAGCTTTTGTTCCATATAACAAGGCAAGCCAATCCTCAATGTCTGGGATTTGCTGATTTTTCCAAAGTCTCGCATATACAATCCTGAGCGGAAATAAGTCTACAATACAGTACTATCCTCCATCTGTTTTTAATATTCAATTGTTGTATGCTGGGAATTATATCAGCAAATACATTTCTGAACAACTTGTATTTTCAGTTTCATCTCTTCCATAATTGATCTCACATTATTCCAATCTCTTCGCTACATGTCCACCAAAGGTGGTAGAATGTACCTCTTCCTCTCCCCAGTTCCAACACTCTTTTTTTCCCAGTTTTATACATCTTATCCAATTTAGATGGTCTACAGTACCATCTATGAAACATTTTTAAGTGGTTTTCCTTTAGATTCTGCGAAACTGTAAATTTCTGGGTTCTTTTCCAACTTTCTCCCAGTCTTCAAGTGGTATCGCTTTACCTATATTTGCTGACCATTTCAGTATTGTCTGTTTAACAGTTTCCAATTCCAGTTGTCTACTTATTAAAAATTTATATTTGGGACATTAAATGTCTTGATCGTTCAAACACCGCAATTTCAAACTCGTTCTTCTCTTCTTTCGGAAGGAAACCTTCCAGTTTTAAGTCCATTTTAAACCTTTCCTTGAGTGGCACATAGGAACCACTGCAGGGAAAGCCATCTGCTTTCAATTCTCTATTTTCCCTTTAAAGTAGATTGATCTCCTTCAATTATAATATTTTTAGATCCATTTCTCTTGTTCTTGTTTCTTGTCTTCCAAATAAGGCTTCGTGTGCCAAATCCATTGGGAAATTCTTTGATAAACCCATGCTTTAAGCTTTTTCCAAATTAGTAGTAAGGATTTTCTTATATAATGATTTACAAAGTCTTTGTCTGCTTTCTCTTTCCCATACCACAGGTATGCGTGCCAGCCAAATCTGTTGTCCACACCTTCTAATATTAACATCCTATCATCTTTTAACGTTATCCAATTCTTAAGCTATCCACGATAGAACCTGCAGCATACTAGTACATTTTCATGTCGGGTAAAGCACATCCACCTTTTTCTTTCTTGTTAGCAATCTCCACTTAATCCTCGGTTTTTATTATTGAAATAAATTTCGTCTATTCTCCTTTACCAATTTGTAAAACATTTGTCATTTATTATTATTGGCAAGTTTTGGAAGTAAAGCTCAATTTAGGAAGAATATTCATTTTTATTACAATATTCGCCCGAGGAGCCAAGAGTTCAATTTGGACCAAATTCGAATGTCTCTGTAAATCTCTGCCCAGGTCTTCTTGTAGTTATTTTCAAAAAGTCTCTAGTGTTATGTTTCATATGTATATACCTAAATATATCTTATTTTCTTGTCTGTTTTGAAGCCGGAGATTTCTAAGAAGTTCTTTTCTTCTTTTTCACTAGATTTTTGGTCAGCACCTTAGTTTTATCTTTATTTATCTTTAATCCTAATGACATTTTCAAATTCTTCTAATTTCTGGCTACCTTTTTAATATTTTCTTTTGGGTCTTCCAAGAAAATGACCAGATCATCAGCGTAGGCTTCAAGTTTGTACTCTTGTCTCTTCATTCTCACCCCTCTTATCTCAGTATCTTCTCTGATCTCAGTTAACAATATTTCTTCAGTATAAGTATGAATAGTAACGGGGAAAAGAGGACAACCTTGTGTGAATTTTTCAAATAATTTCAAAGGCTCTTGTTTTCTCTCCATTAATTATCAATGACGCATTTTGGTTTCTATCTATAAATTTGTTGAATCAGATTAATAAAACCTTGGCCACAGTCCTATTTTTTGAAGTACTTCAATCATAAAATCCCAGCTAATATTATCGAAAGCTTTCTCAAAAATCTATAAAGATCATAGCCAATTTTTTTTCGTGAATGCTCCGATAGTGTTCAACCATGTTCAAAAAACTTGTTCTAATATTGTTTTTTAAAAGTCTGCCTGGTAGAAGCCCATTTTGGTCTCCATGAATTAGGTCTTGCAATATTTTTTTTTAATCTCTCTGCCAATATCGATGTTAAATTTTGTAATCTAGTGTCTAAGCAGGGAGATAGGTCTATAATTCCTTGGGGCTCCTTATCATCTTTCCCTTCTTTAGGTATTAAAGTGATATTCGCTTGATTCCATGTTTCAGGTTTCCCCTTTGTCTCTATTTCATTTAAGGTCTGGTAAAGGTAGTAGTAATTCATCTTCAAGCAATTTGTATATGTCTAGCCAACCTATTGGGACCCGGAGCTTTATGTTTTAACTTTTATTGCTTGTAGTATTTAGGAATTAAAAGTAGTATTCAAGATTTTTTCTGATCTTCCGATAGTTTTTTTATCCTTTGATTATCTAAATATGATTTCAGCTGTCGTTCTATTTTGCGCCAAGCTCTTTTGGTTGTATAAGTCACAGTAATATTTAACAAATATTCTCTGAATCGAATTGTACTTGTGAAAAACTTCTCCATCTTTTTTTAACTTCCGTTATTTTGTTCTCTTTCCAGCTCCCTCCCTTTATCTGAAGCCCACCATTTTCCAGGTTTGTTGGACTTTTTCAAAATGTTTTTGTTTTATTCTGTTAAGTCGCTTCTCCATTTGGGTTGACTTTTCTCTTTTCAATTGTTCTTGAATATTTTAATCTGATTTTTCAAGCTTTCCTTGCCACATCTTTTACTCTCTTCCTCTTTCAATTGTAGTTTCTTCTGTATTTCCAGTTCCTTAGCATCTCTGGCCTTTTTCCATCTAATTCCTATTTTATTAGGTGCCCTCTAATAACTGCCTTACCCTGGTGTCTACAATCTTCATAGGCATATCTTCAGTCATATTCTCTCTAAAGAAGTCTTTCAGTAACTGTTTTGTTTGTTGCAATATTTCTCCTGTTGTAATATAGAATCATTTAATCTCCAGCTTCTGTTCTGTTTTTTAATTCTGCAATTGAAGTTGAATTAGGTTGTGATCTGAAAAGTACTTTGGCAAAATTTCCATTTCTTTCATAAATTATTGAATGTAGATGTTTCTAATAAATTAAAAACATGTCTATTCTTCAGTTTTACTTACATCTGAGTAAAATGTATATCCTCTTGAATTTCCGTATTTGTAAGACCAAACATCTAGCAAAAGTCAGGTTGTCCCATAACAACTGAAAACTCTGAAAGTTTACCTTGTAAGTTTCTCCCCCGCTACCTGTGATGACCTATCAATTGTTGGGTTAAGCACAGCATTCATATCACCCAGCAGCAATATATTCCCTTGGTCCCTTTCTTGTGAATATTTAATCAGTTTTGCTTTAATTTTCCAAAAAATTTGTCTTTGCCCCTGGAATCAAATAATACGCCCCAACCGCTAAAGTTTTTAAGCCAAAAAAATTAACCTCTACCCCAATATAATGGCCATGGTATCTACAAATCTTTCCCCAAATTCATAATATTCGGAATTTACAAAGATTGCCACTCCTCACTTCTTTTTATGGAATGCTGAAATGTAGAGTCTTACAATTTTGGATTCCAAGTATTTTATATCCTTTTCTCTTATCTTGTCTCCTGTAGGCATATTAGATCTGCTTTCCTTTTCCAACCAAAAACCTGACACCTGTTGTCTTTTGTAGTTAGAATTAATTCCTTTGATGTTCCATGATTGAATCGTTATAGCCATCTCTTTTTATCTTTTTTATTATTATTATATATCTTATGTGTCCACTCTTCTTCATAATCTGATTTCTTTTTGTCCCAAGTTCTTCTCCTTCTCCTTCGTCTTCTACTTCTTCCAATTGTTCTGGTAGATCTTCTTCTACATCTAATCCAGCCTCTCTGTGAATCCTGTTCTTCCTCTCTCTGATAATTTCCGATTGTTTCTCACAGTCTTCTGAGTCCTTTTTAGATCTCTTGTGTTGTCAGAAGAATTCAAACTCTTTGATCTATCATGTAAGTCCTTCGCTCTTTCTATAGAGGTAGCTTTAAACCATTTTCTGTGTATAGAGACAGAAACACCCTCTGTTCTTTCCCATCTGAAGTTTATCTTGTGTTTTTGCAACATTTGTGCTCAAATTATAGTCTTGTCTTTTCTTATTATTGAAAAGGTATGTCTTTAAAAAATCTTTATTTCTTTATTTTCAACCATTAATTTATAATCAAGATAGTTTCTTTTAAGAATTTTATCTCTAGTTCTAACTTTCGTGAAGCACATGATAATACATCTAGACCAGTTACGTTCTTTAGCTAATTTCGAGTTCAATCTAAAAAATCCTATCTATGTCTGCTTCTAGTTTTTCTTCTGTTTCATCAATATAATTCTGCTAATACTGGTATACCCTCGTAGATGTTTTCCCTCAACTTGGCAATTCCTCTTAGTTTCAAACATTTTTTGCGATATCGCATCTCTTGGCGTGTTGATGACTACTCTGAAATCGCTGTTGAGTCCCTCTCATGGACTTCACAATCGGTTTGCAATAACCTGAAGTTATCATGTAAGGTGGCTATTTTAAATTTTAATCTCCAAAATGTCTTTATTTACTTTCTCTATTTTTTTTGATTCATAAACTCCATTTCCTTTTTATGTCTGTGGTTTAATCTCTGCTCTGAGTTCTTTCATCTTGTGTCTAATCCTTGCCGTATTTCTTGTTTAATATCCTGTCTCAAGTTCTTAATTTCTTGCAAGAGAGCAGACAGATCAGGTTGGTTCGTTGCTTGAGCAATTCTTGTCCCAATGTCCACTGATGTTCTTCTGCCAGTTACCTGTGTCATTATTTTAGCTTCAGCTTGCAGGTGAAGTTTGTTCACTAACTGCTGTTGAAGTTGCCATCATTTATCCTATAAATATATATTTAATAACCTTCTACAATTGAATTTGTATATAATATTAAGTTCTTTGTCTGATCTCTCTAAATCATACACTAGGTACTTTTCCAAAAAGCTGAAAAAGTTATACAAACACTTGGTGTCTATATTGATATCCAACCTCTTGTATATTAATTATAATTAATATTAATTATATTAATAAAATACAACTTATTTCTTCTTTCACACAGTTGTATAAAACAAGCACAAAATGATTTTTAAGTATCTATGAAATTTGTTAGTACTGAAACAGAACAATCAAATACACAGTTGACCTACCTACAGCCCAGTTTCAAATGAAAATATTCAGTAGCTTTAAAGTTTCTCTATAATAACTTGCCCTTACATATATTATATAGTATAGTAGAAGTATAATTCTATCTATATCTGTATGTTCTATGTCTATCTCCTAAATAATTATACTTAAGAATATGTTTGTTATATATTTATTATATATATATATATATATATATATATATATTTCCTTTTTTTTTTAAATACTGTTACTTATTATTATGCCAAAGACAGTGGTATATCAGTTCCAATTGTACTTCAATCAAGTACACCTGTGATATTCAGCCTCAAGGTCAACTATAGCATGTTTGTTACAGTTAGTCCCCCTGGAACAGCTCGTAACTGTATTCCTTCTGTGTGCTCTAGCCAAAATTAACAAGTTCTGCCTTGCACAATTTCTCACGCTCTTGTGTCACTGCAGCTGAGTCAGACTTAATAAAAAGAAAGAACGAGGCAAGCTCCAGTCCTATTTCCACCTTTTATGTCTTAAACCAGATCTTTCTTCTCCCTCCTCTGTCCTCTCTCTTTTATTTCCTGCGTTGGCTTGTCTCTTTTAAGCTGCTGAACTGTCTCTCGCTGCAAGCGTCTCAGCAAAGCTGCTTCTTCACCGCTCTCCCAGCGCTGTCTTCGCGATCGCTTTACAGATTCAAACCGCCCCGGTCGCCAGATCACACAGCGGTGCCCTTTTCTTGTCATGTTTACCGGCATAAGAAGTTGATAATCCATTACGTCGAGGTTTTTACCTTCCGAAGGTAAGTTGTGAGCTTCTGCTTGTTGCTGCACTGTAAGCTTTAATTAAAAAAATCTTCAGCGACGATCAGTCTGGGTCATTCCAGATGTCCGATGCGGCTGTGGAGCTTCATCCACTCCCTCGCTCTCGTCCGTGTCGGACACCTCCAACAGCTGACAGAGCAATGGGGTCCCCGCTCAGCCCTCCTACATTCCCCTTACCAGGGAAGTAGTCGGCTGGAAAAAAAAAAACCAGCAAAACCACAAACACACAATCTCCTACAATGAGTGACTCCTGGTCGTCACTTCATTGCCGAACTCGGCGCCATGAAGACCGAAGTCCCACAGGCCTATCCCACTGCCTGGAGCCTCTCTGCCAATCTTGGAGAAGCTCGCCAGCCAGAAATCCCGCCCCCTGCCCATCTGTAGGGATGCCCTTTCACTTGTCCGTAAATCCATATGGGTGCTGCGACGGGGCTGGATGACCCGCCAGCCTTCTAAAAACCACATAAAATGTGGTTTTTCAAAAGCACGCAGCGCCACCACTTGGCGGCATGGGAAATTCGTGGATTGGCGTGTGCATTTACTCGCGAAGTAATCCACCCCAATTCGCCAACGGTGTACATCTACCTCCGTGGAGGTTGATCTACACCGTTTTTTTAACCCCATGTGAAAAGGGCCACAGTTGTCCATCTCTTACGCCCCTACATAGATAAGAATGCATTCCCCAACAGAGGCCTGCTAGGCAAATTACATTACTGCCTTTCAGTGCCTCAGCTTTCTTTCACAAGCTTTTATAGTGCTATAAATTGCCTGGATCAATGAGGTGCTTTAAAATGGTGTTCAGCTTTATTATTAATTTGGTTCTTTTTGGAGGGGAAGGTGGCCTAGTTTTTAAAAATACTCAATTTCAGATGGTTGTGAGGCTGGAAAATGACCCTATGTGCTGCCTTACGCATTTTGAGCCTTTTATGAATTTTAGCTATTAATTCATCTTCGCTGCCACCACCCGCTCAATGATCAATTATCTGGACACTTAGACAGTACAGCGGGACCCTGTCCAACCACGTACATCCTAAGCTTAAGGATCTTCCTTTTCCCCCCAGTCTACCTAGCTTGGCGTGGGAAGGAGAGAAACAGGGTCTTTGAATAAGCATTGATTAAAGGTAGACAAATAAACAAGGCAAATTACCACACATGGGAGTCTCCCTCCTGTCCCAGGCACGCTTAGTTACAAAAAGAACAGATATGAAAGCACAGATAGATTCTTTAGATCAGCCAGCCTCCAAAATAACAGAAAAGTCCCTAACGCAACTAAATAAACTTTAGTCTAATTACTCACAGTTGTTCCTAGGCTTAGATGTTCTAAAGGAAGAGGCCAAGCGAGGGCGATGGCCTCCAGCCTGCTACTGGCACATACTCCTCCAGGAGGTTCCTTGGTTGTTATCCCTTTGTTATCTCCCGGCCACGGCCTCCAAGAAGTTTTATAACTTCTCCTTGGAAGCATCTGGAGTATCTACAGTAATGCCACTTCTTTTCTTTTTGATTGGGTGGCTCACCTGATGACCTGTGATGCTGACTCACATGACCTATGATGCTGACCACATGACCTATGTGCCACCACATGACCTATGATGTAATCTGGACCCCACCTCTATTAACCCTTGGTTTACCTAAGAGGGAAATGTCCCCCTTTAGCTAAGTCTAGATAATGGGAAGCCCCATTATCACACGGCCCTGAACTCTCAGACGGTCTGGAAACAGCTGAAGGCTGGAGCCACACCGGCTGGGATTTCATCCTGGGACCTAAGGAAGGAAAAGTCAGAGAATACATGCAAACACAACAGTACAAGTTACACATTATCAATAACAGACATGTAAAGCTCATCCCTCTTAACTTCCCTCCAGTTCTGCGCCACAAGGAGTCCAACCACATTGGCACTTTGGCCACATGTTGAATGTCAAAGTCAAAGTCTTGTAGGGCCAGACTCCATCAGTAGCTTCTGTCAGCCCCCCGCAATTGTATGGAGCCATCTGAGGGCAGCATGATCAGTCTGGAGAATCAGCTGCTGCCCCAGACATATGGTCTCAGCTTCTCTAGCGCATACACAATGGCATAGCATTCCTTCTCTGGAATGGACCAATTGGACTCCCTTGCAGACAACTTCTTACCTGAAGGACACAATGGATGTAGATTCCATCCGGTACCTCTAATAAGACTGCTCCAATGCCTCTGTCAGAGCAATCCCAAGAGTGATGATCAACGGCTTAAATCTGGTGCCATGAGCACGGGATCTGCCATCAAGGCCTGCTTCAAGGCTGCAAAGGCTCTTTGACACTCTGCTGTCCATTTCACTATCTTAGGCTTCTTGGAACTTGTCAGATCTGTTAGAGGTGCTGCCACTTGGCTGTAGTTGGGCACAAATCTCCTGTAGTACCCAGCTAGGCCAAGGGAACCACTGCAACCTGGCTTCTGGGACTGAGGCAATGGCTAAGCTATTAATAGATTCCACTTTGGCTTGCAGTCACCAGAGCCCCAAGTCCCAGTCTCCATGGCCAAGGTAGGTCACTCTGTCCAGTGCAAACTGGCACTTTTTTGCTTTCTACTGTCAGCCCAGCATCACTAGTTGTCTTGGAAAGACAATCTCCAGGTGTTTAGGTGATCTTCCCAGGAGTCTGAGAAGATTGCAATGCTCATCTAAATAGGCAGCAGCAAGTCCCCCGCACCTTCTTAGCAAACAGTCCACCAACCTCTGGAAAGTTGCAGTGTATTTGGGAGCCCAAAGGGAAGAACATTTGAACTCAAACAGGCCCGTGTGAGTGATGAATGCTGTTCGATGCTTAGACTCTTCTGCTAGGGCAATTTGCCAATAGCCCTTAGTCAAATCGAGGCTGGAGAACAGGCCAGCATGCCCCAATTTCTCCAACAGTTCATCCACTCTGGGCATTGGAGAATGTTCCGCGCCGTGTCACGGAGTTCAATTTTATATAGTTGACGCAGAAACGAGCGCCGCGCCTCTTGCCTGCCCCTTTTTGGCACGAGGACAACTGGAGATGCCCATGGACTGCGTGATGGGCGAATCATCCCCATGTCCAACATCTCTTCTTCTCCATCGCCTCTTTGCCCGTTGGTGACACCCTTCGTGGCTGTTGCTGATGGCCTGCTGTCATCTGCGGCGACCATGTGTTGAGGATCTGGTGCTACTGGGCAGAGGCCAAAACAGGAGGCGAACTTACCCGTCAATTGAAAGAACTGCTTACGTTGGATAGCATTGTGAGCTCTTTGGGAAGGTTTAACATCTTCTAAGTTACCACCCTCCCGATCATAGAAAGCTCCTTCAGGCCACTCTTCCTCCTCATCTTCCTGGACTGAAAGTGTGAGAAGATCATTATAAGTTTACATATAATGTTTCAGTGAATTCACATGATACACTTTTGGCTAACCCTAGAGTCTGGAAACCCTGTATTAACTTAACCCACTGTCCCAATGCGTCTTGCACTGGCAGGACCTTCCCAGGAAGTTTCCATCTTGTTAGCCTGGATAACCTTCAAGACCATCACTTGGTCTCCTTTCTCAAAGCAACTCTTCTCTGGCATACTGGTCATACCAGGTCTTCTGCTTTTCTTGTGCTTGTTGCAGATTCCACGACACTGCTGTTTCCCTGAGAGTATTCTGCAAGTTAGTCACAAATGGACCACATTAGTCTCTGAAGAAGGAATAACTCCCTCCCACTGACTTTGAACCAGCTGTAATGGCCCTTTCACATCATGGCCATAGACCAGCTCAAAGGGTGAGTAACCCAAAAGGGTCTAATGCCAAGATCTGTAAGCAAACAAGAACTGCTGTAGAGCCAAGTCCCAGTCATTGGAATGTTCATTAGCAAACTTACGGATCATGGCCCCCAAAGTCGCATTAATGCTTCACCAACCCATTAGTTTGGTGATGGAAGGTACTGATGTAAGATGGCGCACACCATGTGCTTCTAAACTGCTGCATGACCTTGGAGTTGAAATTGGAAGCTGCATCTGTTAAAATCTCTGCAGGCCAACCTCATTCTGCCCGCCAACAGTGCTGCTAAGTTGGGCTACTGCTTTAGCTGAGATCCCACCTAGTGGAATGGCTTCTGGCCAACGAGTGCAAAAGTCCACAAAGGTGAGCACATACCGCTTTCCCCTTAAGAAGTTCCTGAGGGAAGGTCCCATGATGTCCACAGCCACTCTTCAATGGGACATCAACTATAGGAAGTGGTTGAGAGGGGGCTTCTGCTCCATCCTGGGATTTCCCTACCCTCTGGCAAACCTCAGCATTCACATAATCAGTAACATCCTTGTCCATCCCCTCCCAGTAGAAAGACTTTCCCAATCTGTCCTTCGTTCTGTTCACCCCAGCATGTCCACTAGGCACGGTCATGAGCCAGACTCAGAGTTTGGCTCTAGCACTCAGCACGGAGCAACTGTCTCTCTAGCGTGGACGTCCCCCTTGCTACCTCTTGGGCCAGACTCACAATACAATAGGCCCTCAACGATTACAAATTCTGGGCCCCTTCATCATTGGAGAAGACTTCGCCTCTTCCTTTGCTCTGGTCCAGGCAGCTTGAAGGCTCTCATCTGCTTCCTGGGTTTTCCTGCATGGTTGCTGAACAGGAACCAGCTGTTCTACCTGGAGTGGCAGACTCGCCTCAGATTCTCGTTGCATTGCAGCTTCTCCAAGTTCTGTTTCCTTGGCTGGAGTGTCCTCTGGAGTTTCAGCTGCTGTTGAATCCCTTGCTGGCTTGGAGTTAGCATCGTCGGGATTCTCCTCCTCTGCACCAACCTTTTGCATCTCAGGCAAACTATCCAGCACCTACTTGCTCGGTGCCCACTTGATACTTGCCTCTGGCAGCCGCTGAGTCAGGTGTGACAGGGACCAAACATGAGAACTAGGTTGACTACCCTCTTGGCATGAGAAGCCTTCCTGGACTTCCGTCAGCAGTTGCTCTGACATTGGAGGTATCAGCATGGATGGTCATGATCTCTGGGCTGTACCATGCTATGTTGAGAGTCTGCCCCAGGTTCCTCCACCTCTTCTGGCAGGACTCCTTCTGGTGTAGCAGGAGACAGTGACTGCAGTCCAAGTTCAGGTTGGTTCTCAGGTCTGCAGTGCAGCCACCTCTGCTCAGGCTGCGAGTCGTCATGGCATGCTGTCTGGACACTTTCCGGGCCTGACTAGCATGGAAGACGAGATCATCACCCAACAGAGAGGATCGACAGTCATCATAGACAGCAAAAGTCCAAGCCCCTCCAGCCCTTGCAGGCCCAGAACGCGTGCTGTTGGTAGTTGAGCTGGAGGAGCCCTGAATGCTCTGATGGTGATCTTAATGTGCTCATTAACAAGACCAGGATCACATGCACTATGATAGAGAAAGTTGGGCTCCAGTGTTGGCAGCTACAGCTTCTGTGCCCCTACCCACAGCGTGTCTTCTGTGATGAGGGATCATGTCAGGATCAGCTACCAACTGAGAATTAGTGGTAGTATCCCGCAGGTTGATGAGTCACCTAACCTGGGCCAACTTAGGCTTCTGCTTACAGTTGGCTTTAATATGTCCAAAGCTCTCCACAGAGAAAGCATTTAGGGCTAGCCTTTTTCCCTGGCTGGCCCTGTGCGCTGGCCACAGGCTGCTGGCTGTAGCGGGGCTGTGACTTCGTGGAAGAGCTGTTCATCTGAGGCTTCATGTCGTTTAGTGATGACCTTGGGCAGTAGTGTTGTGCCTTCTGCAGCTCCAGAGATATCTTGCGTGGCTGTTGGTATTCCTGCTTGTCTGTAGAAGGCATTACCACAGTAGGCTGGAATAACTCCTCACCTCTGGAGGCACAACAAACCCACTGGGCTGCCCTGGCAGCTTCTTCCAGCGTCCTAGGCTCTTGTTGTAATACAAAGGACGATGATCCTGGAGGGGGTATGTGATTCAAGAATTGCTCCAATGCTATCCGGAACAGGACATCTTCCTTGGTGGAAGCTTTAGCCTGCTCCTGCATCCAAGAGTCCAGTGATCTCTGAATTGTACAGACCATGTCCTCTTAAATGATTCACCAGCTTTCTTCCTGGTGTTGCAAGTGGACCTTAGCCTTCTCTGGTGTGAGTCCAAGTTTCTCCAGCTAAGGCCACAAATTTGGAAAAATCATGTCAACAGCAGACATGCGGGATTCAACTTCTCGCAGAGTTCCTGTGAGAGTAGAGTGAAGTTCACTCATATAGTTCTTCAACCAGGAATCCCCAAATCATTCTGTGCACGAATAAAGGAGATCAGAAAAGCTTCAAAATCCTTGAGTCCTTGTAAATCTGGAAGCTGTCTGAGGCAGGTAGAGCAGCTTGTGGCTCTGCATTCCGTTCACTAGGTTCCTGAGTTCCAGTGGAGTTCAGCCGCATGATGTCAAGAGTTCATCCAGGAACCCTGAATCTGTTCAGGTGTCAACTTGTCATACATAAGACGTTGCCTCCAGAAAGCAGCAGGGGGGCAGGCTGTAGTTTGCTCCTACATAGCAGCCCCTTCTGCTGTGCCAGATTACTACCACTAAGGGTAGCTGGTTGAGCAGATGAGCTATCTTTGTAGCACACCCTGTTGTGTGGCATTGCTGCCAGTAGGGTCTGGCTGCAGTTCAATAATCTCATACTGTATATTAACAGCCTTCCAGACCTGAGTTTCATACACTAACTACCTCGTATGTCAGTGAAAAAACAAAATAAACTTCTCATTGGCTGGTCCAAGATAATATACAGTGCCAGAATCCCAAAAGCAAAGTGGAGAAAATCCCAAGCCTTTCTCCTCAGCCCCCTTTTGTCACCCCCCTCCTGAGGAAAAGAGAAGAACCCAGAAAATCTGCCTCAGTGACTGAATTGGAATCAGGAATCCCGCCACAAGCACCTTTCCTATTGAGTTGATGTACTCGCTGGGCTGTTGGGAGAGCAGATTGGAAAATGCCGGCTGCTGACGATACACAATGAGTTTAGCAGCTTGCAACCCATCTCTCCCTACCAAGTAGAAAAGAGGAAATCCAAGGAAAAATCACCTTTTCCTTAAAGCAGAGAGGTTTGCATGGTGGACAGAGCAGCAAGTTTTCACTGAAAGCCCAAAATCACCCTTTCACCAAGAGTGACTCTCAAGGCAACTCGCCTCCTACCTCCTCCTCTCCCCTTTCCAGCCACCAGGAAGGAGGGAAAGGGGACAAAAAAATTCAAAAGCCTGTTTAAGCAACAAAGCCAAAGCAAGCCCCCTCACTTCCCACCCCCTCCCTTTCATCAAGGAGGGAGGGAAGGGCAAAAAACCTCCCAAAGCCTTTTTAAAACAAACAAAGGAACCAAGTCTCTCCTCCCCACCCCCCCCCGAGCTAATTCCTTCGCAAAGCAATACAGAGCACGGAGAGAGACTGAAAACCCCTCGCTCCCTTATTTAAACCCCCAACTCTCCAGTTCTATATTCGCTGCCACCATGCTAGGCTGGAAAAATGACCCTATGTGCTGCTGGACGCATTTGAGCCTTTTATGAATTTTAGACGTTTAATTCATCTTTGCTGCCACCACCCGCTCAGTCACCAATGATATCTGGACACTTGGACAGTACAGTGGGACCCTGTCCAACCACGTACATCCCTAAGCTTAGGATCTTCCTTTTCCCCCCAGTCTACCTAGCTTGGCGTGGGAAGGAGAGAAACAGGGTCTTTTACAGGAAGTATTTATTAAAGGTAGACAAATAAACAAGGCAAATTACCAGACTTGTAGTTTCCTGTTCCAGGCCCAGGTTACAAAAAGAACAGATATGAAAGCACAGATACATTCTTTATTCAGCCAGCCTCCAAAATAACACAAAAGTCCCTACACAACGACATAGTTTTAGCTCAAATCCACCCACAGTTGTTCCTAGGCTTAGATGTTCTAAAGGAAGGGCCAGGAGGCGAGGCCAATGGCCTCCAGCCTGCTACTGGCACAGAACCCTCCAGGAGATCTGTTGTTATCCCTTTGTTATCTCCCAGCCACATGGAAGTTTTATAACTTCTCCTCTAAAGGATTCCTAGATGCTCACTTCTTTTCTTTTTGATTGGTCAGTCTCACCCTATGACCTGTGATGCTGACTCACATGACCTATGATGCTTACTACATGACCTCATGATGCTGACCACATGACCTATGATGTAATGTGAATCCCCTGAACACCTTATTAACCCTTGGTTTACCTGAAGAGGAAATGTCCCCTTTAGCTAAGTCTAGATAGTGGGAAGCCCCATTTATCACAATGGTTTATGATTTTACCATTTTTTTAAAATGGTTCTCTTATTGTTACCATGTCTTCTTGAGTGTTATGTATGTAGATTTTGACATTTGATATGTGCAGTTGCGGTTCTGCAGTAGGTAAAATCAATAGCATGAGCCTTTCTGCTGGAATCAGTATTTTTTTTTTTGATGCTTTATAAAGATCACAGCATTGGCCTAATCAAGGTGGTTGCTGCTGTAGTTCAAATGCCCTGCTGCAAGGAATCTCACCACAATGCTGAATTAGTTCCAGCGTGGGCTAGGTGGATGTTTTGATTTCAGTGTGGAAGGAGAGGTGCCCAACAGCATTACAGAAGGATAGCTTCTTTATGCAGGTGTGGCTGAGTAACTCGGTAGAGAATGGCATTGAAGTTCTCAACTGCATGTAGATCTGAGCAGCCAGCCTCAGCAATAAAGTTGATAGGAAGCCTATTCAGGTCTCAAAAGGACAACTAGGATAAATGCTGCCTGCTAACATTCAGGTGTGTTTGCCATCTGTATGTGCCATGGAGTCTATCAATCACACATTTCAGAAGCATCATTCTGAAAGAGGAGCAAGCACTCAAGCAATATCATCCATTTAGCTGAGAGCAACTAGAACAAGAGCTGCAACCCCTCTGCAGCATGGATGTCTCGGCTTCTCTTGTTGAACATAACAGAAAGTAGCAAGCAACCCTTCAGTCAGAGAGTGTTTACAGTTATCATTTCAACAAATACAACAACTGGGCATGTTAAGATTCTTTTCATCCTCTCTTCTTCAGATTCTGCTTTATACCACATTTTGTTGTTGTCTGCCTTTAAGTCATTGCCCATGATGGTGCCCCTATTATGGGGTTTTCTGGGTCTGAGAGTGTGTGACACATCCTACGACACCCAGTGGTTTTCATGGCTGAGGGGGCTCAACCCAATTAAATCCTCCAGGGTTATAGTTTAATGCTCAAACCACTATAGCACACTGGCTCTCTATACTGATGTCAGCCTTACTAGCTAGGAAGTTTCCATATTTTTAGAACGTATAAAGATCCACATTTTTATGCATTAAAGCAATTGTTTCAGACATTAGGCCAGGTCTAACCTCTCTGTAGATCTCTGAAGTGATCCTAAAGCTCTGTCACTTTCTTAATGTTAGCAAGGAGGAAACAGAAACCGCATTATTCAAGCAGCATTATTCAGACAGGAGCAACAGGACTCATTCTCATTGGATTCCTCAGCTCTAGGGTTACCAGGAGCTAGAGTTTGGTTTGGCCTGCTCCCCATCGGTGTCACCTGACCCACTGCTTGATTTTCTCCTTCCATATTGGATAGTTGCCCTCTCTCTTATGGAGACAATAAAGCATTGGTTCTTAACCTGGGGTCCAGGGACCCTTGGGGTTCCATGGGGCCCTCACAGGGGGTCAGTGAAGCCCTGCTGCTACATCACCAAGCAGTGGCAGCAATAGAAATGTGGCAGCATTGGTGCTGACGTCTTGAAAACAAGGCACATGCATGCTTTCCTCAGGTGCCATGTTCCTAATGAAAGGGGCACAGCAGGTGCATGCACACACCCAAATTATAAGGCCCGCGTGAGAGCAGGGTTTGAATCCCCACCAGCCATGGAAACCCACTGGGTGACCTCAGGCAAGTCACATTCTCTTAGCTTGAAAGAAAGGCAAAGGCAACAAAAGAAAACCCTCATGAGATATTTTTGCCTTAAAGATTGCTGGTAAGTTAGTTTCAAAAGGGAGAGATGTAATGGCTAGAAAGAACCTCCCCCTGTCATAGGATCTCTGTTGTGTGACTTCAAGTCACTTCTGACTTATGCTATGGCAACCTAAAAGTGACTATTAGGTCCTTTTTCCTCCTTTTTTTGCACTATTTGTTGGGGGCTGGTGCCTCTGCCTTCCTTTGAGGCTGAGAGAAATCTGACTTGCCCAAGGCTACCAGAGTCTGAGTGAAGGATCTAACTGAGTTTCTAGAAGCCTTTAAAAATAAATAAACATTTAAATATTTAAATCTAAACATTTAAATCTTGAATTAGTCTTGGGACTCCAGCAAGAAATTATGTTTACAAGGGGTCCCTGTAAAAGAAAAGGTTAAGAACCACTGCTTTAGAGGACACTGCAGCAATGTTAGGAAAACCTGCCTTACACCTCAGTTACCACTTAGCATGAATAGAAAGAGAAACACACTGAGAATGCAATATGTGATGATAATAGTAAATGGCCATGGTTCCATTAATGGAATCCTGAAATTGGCAGATGAAGCAGGGACCTCTAAATCCTCAGCCAGGGGACTTCTCTGCTGCTACTGACCAAACTACAAACCCAACCAGGGTTCCACAGAATGCAACCATGGCAGTTAAAGTGGAATCATAGTGCTATGATTGTGTAGTGTGGGAAGGCCCTGACTTCTTTCAATATGAGGTTCTCCCTCTGCCCGCTTGCCAGCTTATAAATATTTGTAAACTATTTAAAGCATTAATTTATTTGAACACTCAGGCGAGGGGAGGGAGAAAAGCTACCTTCCAGTTATTATGAATAATTACTCAGTTAACTGTTCTTATAAAAAAACAGAAACACAGCCAGTATAAATTATCTGAACAGTAAAGTGACCTGTATCCACACCCTAGTGCAAGTCTCTCTTCTGTCTTTCCCTTTCCCATCCTTTCGTGTGCATGGGATTAATTTTTTGTCTCATCTTTCCATCATTTTGCTGCCCTGGAAATCCTAAAACAAAGATGCCTGATATCTTTTCCTGCTTCAGGTTACATGGATAGGAGATACCTCTGGCTTCTAGAATATCTGAATCTTGTACTTTGGGCTCATCTAAAACAGTGGTTCTTATCCTTTTTGGGGTCATGGATCGCTTTGAGAATCTCATGAAAATTACGGATCCCTTCCCCAGGAAACAAATGTACATGAACACAATTTTCAGACTAACAGGAAATACATGGAAGGGAGGCAGGGCTGAATGTGCACCCAGTTTGTGGACCCTTTGAAACCCTTTTATGGGCTGTGTAAGCATGCATGGACCACAAATCTCCTATTTCAGAACCTGTGTTCTGAAACAAAAAGATCAGGAAAACGTGGCAGAGATGTGTTTTGTAGGCCTGGGTACTTGAAGGGAAACTAGAGTTTTCCGTGTTTAGGCAACTGTTCAGCAAACTGGTTAAATTTTTAAAAACTGGTAAATTTACTGAATTTTCTTTTGTCTAATTAGTACAATTGTTTTCCAATGAGAAAACTGGCACATTATAGTAAAGCTGGGAAAGTGGATTTTAGGTCAGAGAAAGTGACTTGTCACAAAAAGACCAATACTACCCCCATAATTTCGAGGGGATAGGCTTTCCAGATGTATATCAGAACAAGGGGCTTGTTCACACTACACATTTACAACACTATGATTCTATTTTAGTTGCCATGAAAACAGGCTATGGCATCCTGGGACTGACAGTTTAGGGACAGATCTTCAGAATCCCCAGCCAGGGAGTTCCTCTGGTGCCTCTGACCAACTTACAAATCCCGCGACCCCATAGTATGCAACCATGTCAGTTAAAGTGGAATCACAGTGCTATAGCTGCATAGTAGGCGAGCACCAGGGTTTGACAAGAAGATTTTCAATTGTCCATCCCTGTATAAGATACTTGGGAAAATGCTGCCTTTGAAATCTCATGACTGTCTGCCTGGCTTGCCCTGCTCTGCCTGGAATCTCTATTCTAGATGAAATATGCATCAGAAAAGAACACAAACATTTTTCTAACCATTCTTAAAGGAAAACCAAGCTGACAGAGTGAAGAGCTACATCCATCTCAGTACTATCGCCTGTGGGAAGTGGAACATAACAATAAGACACCTGGCTTTGCTCTCCTTCTGCACAGTTAAAATGTCTATATTTAGACTGTAATTAATCTTTAATTCAAAATCAGATACCTTGCCTGTCCCCAGTAATAACTCATCTAGTGACTCAGGGTATCTCTTGGTATTCTGGTTTCTCTCCTTACCTTGACAAAAATGCCTTAGATTCACCACTGACTTTAAACATAAAGTCCAGGCTCTCCTTCCATTCCTCTTCACAGTGGGTTTTTCCAAGTGAGGGTTTTCTCACCAGATCAGCCTGCTTCCTTCACAGAATTTTATGGAGGGACCAGGCGTCCAGGCAAAGGTGCGTTGACTTTGGAACTTTTCCATGTTTTCCCACTGCTTCTACCTTTCTGTCCTTTCCATGAACTTTCTGTTAAAAAGCAAAAGATAGAATAAGCAGCCAACAGTGTTTTGTCTGTTAACATTAGAAGTCACACATCCAGAAATACCTAGCGTCTCACCTTCTGTTTTTGTTTGTTTGTTCATTCCACAAACCATTTATTGTGTGTTTAGGATCAAACAGTCAGCCACAAGTCAATACAGGTACATCTCAGTTAATGAAGTAGATGGGCTTCTGAAAATTACTTCTTTAACAGAAACTTTGATAGCAGGGGTAGAAATAACATAAAAAGATTAGGGAGAGGTTCCTATACCACAAAAAAGGAAGAGCAGTTCAATATATTTTACTGAAGTCTTTATTCAAAACTAACAGCATGCATATGTGAAATGAAACAAACCAGGTCATGGAAGCCTTGTGTAAGTAAGCAAAAACATGTTGAACCTTCTGAAGGCCACCTGAAATCTTCTTCCAAAATGCATCCAAGGATGACTGCTTCTTTCACTAGCTTCCACTTTTCTTTTGACTTCAGGAAGAACTTCCTGACAGTCAGGGCTGTTCGGCAGTGGAATCTGCTGCCTCGGAGTGTAGTGGAGTCTCCTTCCTTGGAAGTTTTTAAGCAGAGGCTGGATGGCCATCTGTCAGGAGTGCTTTGAGGGTGTTCCTGCATGGCAGGGGGTTGGACTGGATGGCCCCTGAGGTCTCTTCCAACTCTACATTTCTATGATTCTATAATTCTATTTTGGTGGCCAAACTCACAGATCTATACTTCTTTAAAAACATCCTTGGAGTAAATGGTGAGGCAGGCTAATTCACTTTCCCCCTTCCTGTCTTCTCTGCTGTTCACTCATGTTCACTCATACTGGCACTTTGGCTGTTGCAGGCAAGGCACAGGCTACTAGAATAGGATTGGCTAAGAAGTATCCAATTCTTTTCCAGATCAAGTTTTACTGCACTCTTTACTGCAGACATGCAACTGCAACCTGACCATTGAGTGTCTGTGTTTCTCTAGTCCTTCGCCATCATCCCTCACTTCCAGCGAGACAGAGGGCAAGGAGGAAAAGAGGAAGGGCTGGGTGGGCAGAAAAAAGACTTTGGAAAACAGAGTTTTTTTAGCTGAGGTATATGTGTATTGCTAGTAAAGTCATTTCAGCATTAAGAAGCCAAACATATACCACATTTAAAAAAGACGAAAAATTAATACTCCACACTCAACTGATTACTATCTAAGGAACTTACATCTTGTGTGTTAGCACATTTAAAGTTAGTCTGAAGAAAAGAGCACTCCCCCCCCTCAACTGATAGCAAAGGTGCTTAAATAGAGCCTGTTAGAGTCTGTGCACTAATTGCACTATTATGGGAAATGTTTTTGCAGGGTTTTCTGGTTTATCCAAAGGAAAAGAAAAAAAAAACCCTGCAAAAGCTGTTTGACCAGAGATATATAGTACTTTGAACAGCATGTTTTCCCCCCATCTCTGTTCTGTACCTCCACTGCATAAAAGTGCAACTTTTCCTGGCTTGAATGAAATAGTAGTACTTAATCACCAAGGTATGTTGCCTTTGCATGGGTCCTGGCTTGAAAATAAAAATGAAAAACAGCCAAGCAATAATGGCCATTATTCATTTTCCTCTTGCAAAACTGTTATTGCTTTTTCCAACTGTACACTGAGCATGACGGTCAGAAAAGATACCAATAGAGCTGAGACAGCGAAGACAGGACCACAAAATGGCTGTTCTAATGCCACCATATTTTACTATTTTAAAAGCTTTAAACTAGTTTTTAAGAATCTGAACTCTCCAGCCTCTGCACCTATTCTTCTGAAACAGTTCAGGTTTCCTGCCTGGTAGAATCTCTGTGCTATATGCCATTTTCATACAAATTGGGAAAGAACCGGGTGGGGTGGGGTGGTGGTGAAGAGAAAGCAAACTGGTGGACTCTCCTTCCATATGAACTGTTTCCCCTATCCTTCTCAAACACTGCAGGTTTGCCAGTTAGAGCTACCTCTGCGTGATTTGCCATTTTCAGAAGAATGGTCCATGAGGACATATTTATCAGGGGATAAATATGTCCTTTATTTTATTTTTTCATTTTGGTGATAGCCTTTAAATGGACAGTTGCTATTGGACAAAAATCCAGTACCTAGTCATTTGAAACTCCACAACCTTGCTTTGTTCAGAAGAGGTAACCGTGCTTAGAAATCTCTTCCAGTTCCCCAAAGGAATAAACATTAGCAGTTAGGTTTTTTTGTTTCCTGGAGAAAATAAAAACATTGAAAGGTGCAGAACCTCAAATGCTTGTACCTACTTTTCAGCAATTTGGCAGGTGAAATGCTCTCTAACAGGCTACTGTTGCTGTTGTGTGCCTTCAAGTCATTTCCAACTTACAGAATGTATCATGGGGTTTTCTGGGGCTGAAAGTGTGTGATGTGCCCACGGTCACCCATGGCTGAGTGGAGAATCTAACCCTGGTCTCCAGGATTGTAGTCTAATGCTCAAACTGCCATATCTTGCTGGCTCTCAACAGGTTACCGTGCCTGCAAAAATTCATGCCATTCTTAAAAAGGGAACTAATGTTCTAGTGGTTTTTGGATTGACAAATCCAAATGGGAAGTATACATGAATCATTGGTTCCTGAATCTCGGCTTGTGTCAGGAACCAAGTCAAATGCCCTGGTTCCAAATGAGCCTGAACTCAAGTAGACTGTTTTCTGATATGCTAAAGTGAGTTCTGAACTGAATCTTGAGGTCAGAGAACATCCCTAATAGAGGGACAAGCTGGAATGTGTCCAGAGGAGGGCGACCAAAATGGTGAAGGGTCTGGAAGCCATGCCCTATGAAGAATGGCTTAGGGAGCTGGGTAAGTTTAGTCTGCAGAAAAGAAGGTTAAGAGGGGACGTGATAGCCAAGTTTAAATATTTGAAGGGATGTCATGTTGAGGAGGGAGTGGGCTTGTTTTCCACTGCTCCAGAGACTAGGACAAGGAGCAATGGATTCAAGCTGCAGGAAAAGAGATTCCACTTGAACCTCAGGAAGAACTTCCTGACGGTCAGAGCTGTCTGGCAGTGGAATATGCTGCCTTGGAGTTTGGTCGAGTCTCCTTCTTTGGAGGTTTTTAAGCAGAGGCTGGATGGCCATCTGTTGGGAATACTTTGATGGGTGTTCCTGCATAGCAAGGGGTTGGACTCAATGGCCCCTGGGGTCTCTTCCAACTCTATGATTCTATGAGATGCTGGAAACAAACCAAATGAGGCCAACCAGACTCTCTAATTAGTCTCTTTTGCACCTGCTCCAGATAGGAAGCCCCGCCCCCAACAAACAATTACTTTTGGAAAACCTGCCCAGTCGTCCCCAGGGCAATTTTGTTATACCAGCAGCTTGTAGACACTACAGGACAAGATTAGTAACTGACTTAGGAAACAACCAACCAAATTAAAAGGCAGATATATAAGCAAAATTGAGCCAATGTAGTATAGTGGTTTGGGTGTTGGGCTAGCACACTGGAAGACCAGGTTTGAATCCTTGCTCCACCACAGAAATCTACTGGGTGATCTTGAGTAAGTCACACTCTCTCAGCCTCAGATGAAGGCAATGGCAAACTTCATCTGAACAAATCTTGCCAAGAAAACTCTATGATACGCTTGCCTTAGGGTTACCATAAGTTGGAAATGACTTGAAGGCACATGACAACAAGAGATATAAGCAAAATGAGAGCTGAAACCCACCTGAATGGCATGAAAGATTTCCCATGTAGTATTTGGAAAAGATGATCACTTCATTCAAATAAAAAAAAATTTTTTTCAGCAGAGATCTGAATAAAAAGAGATGAGCAAGAGAAAGGGAAAGATCAGCAGATTTGGCCAGTCTGACACTTTAAAAAGTGCAAACTCCATTTTGTGAGACAGCCTAGCAAGCGAAATCAGTCCTCCTTATTATGGGTATGGGCTTGGATGTCATCTGGAAAGCAAAACCTAGCTCTCCACCCTTCCTTCCTGTTTACAGTGTATAGTTAATTGCTGCTTATTCAGCCTTAAAGTATTCCAAATTGCCTGCTGTAAGATAGTTTCTACATTCTTGGCCAGACTAATATGGGAGGTGAAAATTAAATATTCTCCCTGCAATGATTAATTTCAATTGATATGGAAAAAATGAAGCTCAGTTTATTCTCAGTTGGCTTTTCATAATCTCTGACACTTAGCAGTTCCAGGATATAAACATATTGATTGGTCTGTATTAAGAGATGGTTGCCTTTTATTTCCCAAGTCTTGAACATGTTAAGTTTTAAAAAGATATGAGAGCAGGCTTGGGGCCAGTCTTACCTTTAGTTGGTGAAGTGGTTGCCTCAGATTGAAAAGTTGCATGTAATGAGGGATAAGGATGATAGTAATAGTAATGCTATTAATAATAAATTATTAACTTAAATTATTGGGGGGGAGGTTGGCACAGCCAAGGTGGTACTTGTGTGATTTTCTGTGTGGCTTTGGATTTCATACACCTTGACTTGGGGTTGCCAGGTGTCCCTTAGTAAAAGTAGCATTATGTATTTGAAGTAGAAAGCTTGTCCTCTATAGGGTTGGCAGGTGCTCCTTATTGAAAAGGATGTCCCTTATTTGAGGGCTGGAAAGCTTTGCCTTTTGTATAGGCTGAACAAGATACCAAACAATCCTGTATTTCGGGATGTGGGCCCTTCATAAAGACAAAAAATGTATGCGTCATGTAATTTATGAATGTGGACAATATGTTAATTTTACATGGCTAAGATTACTGAAATCAAAACTTACATTTGGTACTGAAGTAGAACACAAACTTGTTAACAGCTACTTATTGATTGTCAACCATGCGTGTCATGAAATTCAACTGTCCCTACTTTGAAAACCTGGCAACACTAGTGTGTGGCAGGATGTGTGTTATTTGCTGCACTGTCTTGGTCAAGGTCTGATTATATCTCTTTCTACTGAATATCTACATAAACCTTGCATATTTGGGCTTTCAGATTAGGAGTGGCTTAGAAACCAAGTGGAACAGCCAACTCAGATGGGCAGGGTTTCAACCACAAGTCCAAGAAGCACCTGAGACCATCACATAAACAAAACAAATATATAACAAATACCAACAACCAATAGATATGTTTATAGCAAAAGACACATTTATAACAAATATGAATTTGGAGAAATGAACAATTAAGATGGTATTTATAGCGATTATAAACAAGAGGGAATTGAAAATACATACAGTGGACCCTCTGTATCTGTGTGGGTTTGGTTCCAAGACCCCTTGAGAATGGCAAAAATGGCATTCCATATAATTAAATGGCGATGACATGCATGTGGGTGCTTCAGCCCACCCACGTTCACATCCTACCATTTTATGCATAGGACGCAATGTTCCACAGTCACTGAAAATCACAGATACAGAGGTCACAGATATGGAGGGTCCACTTTAAAGAGTTAAACAGAATATCATACTGAACATACAATATGAAAAATTACATAGCATAGCATAGCCAAAACATTACATATACGGCAAGACAATAAATGAAATATATCACAATGGACAAATGCGCAACATAATGACCAAGACTTACACAAGTAAACAGACTCCAGCTGTAGGATCACATAGTTGTTGTAAGAGTGAAGAACATCCCAAAACTTATTCAAAAGTCCAGTGAACTATTATTGCTGATTGGAAGACTGTAAATCATATGCCACCAGGCAATTGTTTCTGGGACTTACAACCATTTTGGGTCTTTTTCAGAGGCAAGTTCAGCACTTCACATACCCAAGTTGCTAGTTACAAACAAAAGTAAAATTTACAGGATACTTTCATCCAAATGAATTTTGCGTAAATACCCAAAATCTATAAAATGTAACAACTTACTACATAGGTACTTTCCAAAGAAATCATCTTCTGCTCTAACTGTGTTTCTCAGTATACAGAATCTACTGGCTGTAATGTGGGACAGATTAAACAGCTCAAGGGAAACTCAGAAGCAATGAATTTAAAGAGACATAATGCCTAATAGTTTCGATTGCTGAAAGAAAACTCAGAAGCAATAAATTTAAAGAGACTTAACTCCTTATTTATCTTTCCCGGTTGCTATACAGCTAGCATATATCTTGCTTAAGGAAGACTGCAAAAAATGTAATGCAAACTGCAAATGGAAAATCCTGACATCACAGCTTTAAATTGCAATCACATGCACAACCAAAAATAAAGTATATAAATATACAGATATATCTAATCTATCATTCAAGCCTGCAGGAGCACACAAATCCAAAAGCTTTCTCTTTCCTCTAGAGCAGTGGTTCTCAACCTTCCTAATGCTGCGACCCTTTAATATAGTTCCTCATGTTCTGGTGACCCCCAACCATAAAATTATTTATTTATTATTTACAATGCCTCCCCCCTCGCCGGCAAGGAACGGGGGGGCAGGGAGGGAAAGAGGAGCCACGTGTCTCCCCCGGGAAAAAACTCCAAGAACTCCCCTGGGCTCTGCTTCTGCTTCGCTCTTGTTTCCGCTGGGGGGGGGCAGTGTGGGAAAAGTTTCCAGAGTGTCGACCCTGGCTGGGGGGGAGAGGAATCCCAGGGCCTTTGTCTTTTGCGCCTGGCACAGCTCGCCCCCCCCAGAAAAGTGCCGCCTTGCGGCCCCCCGGCCCTTCCACAGCGCCCCCTCCATGGCAAGTGGGGCAGGGGCCGTGGTGAGGAGGGGGCCTGCCCCCCGTGCTGCTGCCGCCCCCCAAGCTGGCCCATCAGATGGGAGGTTCTTCCGGTAGCGGAGAAGGGGAGCGATTTCAGTCCCTTCTGAACAGGGGGCAGGAGGACGCGAGCGTGTGGCTCACACTTCCTTACCACCACCGAGGAGGGAATGGAGCCTAAGACCATCGGAAGTACATATTTTCCAATGGTCTTAGGCGACCCCTGTGAAAGGGTCATTCGACCCCCAAAGGGGTCACGACCCACAGGTTGAGAACCGCTGCTCTAGAGGACTGTGTTGATAAGGATGGGGCTCAGTGTGTTCTGGGGCAAAAAAAGTCTTCATGATTCAGGGCTATGTCACCCAAGGCTGTTAAGAGCCCAGTCAGCCTCAAGGTGGTTTGTATTGTCTTTGATTTTGCACCAGGTAAGACTGCCTCCAATTATACACCAAGCACTTTATAATAGCTTGAATGTCACAGACATTTCCAGCTAGAATGCTATAGTTGTTCTGTGCCTTCAAGTCATTTCTGACTTATCGGGACTCCAAGGCAAACCTATTATAGTTTTTCTTGACAGAATTTGTTCAGATGGAGATTGCCTTTGCCCTCCTCAGAGGCTGAGAGAGTGTGATGTGCCTAAGGTCACCCAGTGGGTTTCCATGCCTGAGCAGTGATTTGAAATCTAGTTTCCAAGTGTCCTAATCCAACACTCAAACCACTGTGGTGTAGTTGCAATGTGCTGGCAAACCACCACACCATGTTGCCAGTTAGACTATGTTTGACAATTAAACATTTATCTTTTTACACTAACCTCAGAACAGAGTTTGGAAAAATATTTTTTTTAAGTAATTAGTTGCCCTTCTGGTTCTAAGGCACAAAAAACAAATTCCTCCATAGACTCAATTTTGCAAAAGTAACTCTTTATTTCCCCATGTCTAAAAAGTTGTGGCTGTACTTCAAAGTAAATGAAGCTACCCCACATCAAACTAGAACCATACTGTAATTTAGCTGTGCCTTCATTATTGGAAAAATGAATTAATTATAGTTAACTAATGAGTCACACCCACTCCCCAAGCCTCACTTCAGAGAGATGTGGGCTGTGCTCCAAGGCTCATTTGCTGTGGGATAAAAGGGGAGGTAGCCATCTGGTACCCAGCCTGAATAAAGGCTTTTCGGCTTTGGCATCTTGGAAGATACATCAGTATCAACTGATCCTCTTTGTTTTCCATCTTTCAGAGAAACAACAGAGGAAAGCAGACAGGAGGTTGGATCAGATTCCTCCACAAGGTAATCCAAAATGTTCACAACAGTCTCATTCATTTCAGTTATCTTTGCAGACTTTGCTAATAAGCCCCCATAGCAAATTAAGAAATAGACTGTAATTCTAGACCCTCTTTTACATGGGAGTAGGAGACACCACTTCACTCAATGAGACTTACATCTCAATAGATATTGATAAAATTGTGTGCTGTTAATGATATAAAACTGCTGTGATTTACAGATGTTATACAGAAATATGGACTCTTCCAGGGAAGACTGCAAACAGTCTGCCTTACAAAGCATTGCAACCATTCATATTTTCTGTTCTGTTTAGGGAAACCAAAAGCTGTGGTGCCTGCAGGTGATTTGATCAGAAGTGAGTGAAAAAGGAATAATGAATGCTTGACATCGTAGTGACATTGACAGATGGAAAAT